>SKCR01032899.1:0-82708 GCA_019454045.1 Zanthoxylum bungeanum
ATGAGTTGTGAATATTAATGCCTTTATAAGAAATAATTCCCACAAAAATTTGTAACACAACTTTTTAAAGTCTAAATCCTTCTTTCAATAATCAAAAAGTCGAATCTCGATTAATTTCTCTCTCGACAGAGTCGTTTTTGTTTCGCCAAATTTGGGTTTCGGGTTCAAAGTGCAACTGGATCCCGATATTTCCCGGTAAATTCATAGTTGTTTTAATTTTCGTCAAACATGTCAACTTCAACTAATGCTAAAGAAATATAATAACTAAAATGGTGGTTTCATTTTGATTATTTGATGTGTTCTGACAAATGGGAATTTGCGTATGCTTAATATCTAAAATGGTGGTTTCATTTTGTTCTTCTCTCGCCTTGTTTATGCAATTCATCATCTGTTGGAATATGGGATTTCATTTCATTTTATTCCATTTTTTTTTAATTATAAAAGCACCAGTAACGTGGAGCTTATGTTTTGAAGTTAGGTTTGGTTTTAATAATGTTTCTGTTTTGAGGTGGTAACGTTGAGCATAATTCTCCTAGTTAGCTTTGGTTTCTCTTTAGAAACTAAAATCACAAGAAATAAATTTGAAGGAACAAAATAAGATTCTAGTTTTAGATTGTATCATGCCTGGTTGATTTTGTAGCCAAATATACTCGTGTTCCCTGTTTTATGCATTTTACACGTATGTGATTGTGAAGGGTAGTAGAGTTCTTAGCTTTTATGGCACTTTGCGTATTCATCTTCCTTACTTATGCCCTAATAGAAGCAATCAAATACCACTTTATTCTTCATAGGTATTCGGATTATTAATTAGTAGACGAAGTTCATTGTATATCCTCCACCCAAAGCTCCACTTGTCTTTCATTTGTTTATTTGTTTTTTGTGTTGCGAATCTCTCTGATACAAATTGATTCAAGTAATGTTGTTCTGCGCGAACATGCACACTGGTGTTTTAATTCATTTCTCGGAATGGAATAGTATATTTTTGCAGATAATTCTGTTAAAATGTTCAAATTTTGGTCAAAGAGCAAAGATTCACTTTTGCCATTTAATACCAGTTTCCTTGTCAGTGATAATTGCATTCAAAAGGATTATGTATATGTTTAAGAGGATGATGCCTGTTTATTTTAGTAAATTATTTTCCTTATTCATGGTTTTCATTTTCACATATAGGCTTGCTTACTTCTTAATTTTGAAATTCTCTATAAACACACTTAAACAACAACAACAACTATATCCAAGAGGGGGAGGGGGTTGGCTTTACCAATTAAGCTTATATTATCATTGAAGATTCAAGTGCAATATAAGATTACTGACCGGTAGGCCAATATGCATGTGGGCTCACCGGTATGGGGACGAGTAAGGACTGTCTCAGTTCCAGTGACTGTGTAAACTCCAGCTGACCGGTATGGAGTAGCTCGGTTCTAGAAAACATGCAAATCTGCCCAAGGCAGAGTAGGATCACCGGTATGCCAGGGTGGAAAGCCGGTATGCCGGTCCCAGTGCAGAAAATGAATGCATCTAGAAAACATGCAAATCTGCCCAAGGCAGAGTAGGGTCACCAGTATGCCAGGGTGGAAAGCCGGTATGCCGGTCCCAGTGTAGAAAATGTAGGATACGAAAGTTTAAAGCATTTTGCATATGACCCTAATGCATCTAAATGAATGTGCATATGAGTCCTATGAACTTAGAGACTTAAATTATCAACTCACTTACATAGAAAGTCCTAAACTAAGACTACACAATATATTCTTCATTTAAGCTCTTGAGTCTTCACATTCATTGTTCTTCATCACCAATTGCTTCGATATCTTTTAGTAATGCCTGCTAATTCGCATCGAAGACTTCTAGTGTTGCATCATCAAAATTCATCTCGAGAACCTGTCCATGGAGCCAATTTTCAAGCATAAAATGGTGCTAATTCAGCGAATCCAGAAACACTAGGTAACCAGATGCAGGGAAACAACACTGGGAATATATTTCTAAAAATCGGGCTAGGGTCCCGAATATGGAGAAAATTGGTCATCTAGGCGGTCTCTGGGTTTAGACGGGTTCTAGGCGGTTCTGGGTGGCTTCTAGGCTGGCAGGTCAAAAAATTGTGTTATTGGTATGATATCTGATCCAACTCCATTTTGTCTATTTTATTTTATCATAAAATCACAAATATAAGACACTGACTTGATCAAATAAAGCTTTAGTAATCACTGAATTGATCAGTTTAAAAAATTATTATTTGTTGGCGAATTCAGTTAAAATAATTGTTTTTTAGAGTTATTTTCAACGACAAACTCCTTTGCTTTTGCACATGTATTACTCACTTGTTTATGAGTTCCAAGATATAACGTTATTGTAAATTGTACAAGATAAGAAAGATGACATGAATATAATTTTTTTCAAATAAAGAAAGATGATATACATATTTTTTTTTCAAATAATCCATTATATAATTACAAAAATAATTATATTTTTTTGAATAAAATAATAAAACCACCTAATACCAATTAAGCCCATTTTCTCCATAGCTACAGAAAATGCTTGAAAGAATTTCTGCTTATCCTTGCCCAATTCTTGAACCAAAGACTTTGTTCTTGGGTCCAAAAACAAAGCTTGGTCTGAGGCCAACAATCCCAATTTCCCCTTCAAGTTTGCATAATAGGCATGGTCAAATAAAAATAGTGTGGCAACATCAAATGGTGCAACAATGTCACTGTTGCCACCAAAATGTGGGAGTGACATTCTCAGAGCCTTTAGTAGCCTTGGATCAATGGAAGGGTCAGGTTGATTGGTGCCATGATAATCATAGAGCTTGCTGTTGTGATTCACTTGATCACTCTTGAGTGTTTTGAGGAAAAACCGAATTTAATTCTATTACTATCAAGAATAGAAATACAAGTTTACAACTTGAAACTTTACAAAACCTCACTCTACACTCTCTGTAACAATTTACACTCTTTGGGATGATTCCTAAGCATACTGGAAGGCTGAATTTATAGTACAAAAATGGTTACTGTTCACCCTTGATTTGTGTCACTCATCACTCCTTGATTCATGGTGATGAAAGCTTTCCAACAAAAGTATTTTGGTTCTTTCTTCAATTAGTCTTCAAGGGTGGCATGCAGTTGGTAGGATGTGGATGCTTGCTGGATGTTGACATGCCAACTTGATGGCAGTGACTTGCAGCTGGGTCATCTAGAAGCAGTTGCATGGTATGCATGCTTCATGCAGCAACTGGTCATTACAATTCTCCCCCTACAGCTGCGTCTGAAGCAATTGTCATCTGACAGCTATCCCGGCTATGTCTCTGCACAGCTCTACCTTGTCCCGAGTAACCACCTTTGTTAACATGTCCGCTGGATTCTCATCTGTATGGATCTTCACTAGTCTCAACAGTTGTTGATCCATCACCTCGCGTATCCAATGATAGCGAATATCAATGTGCTTCGTCCGGGAATGATACATTGAGTTTTTGCTCAAGTCCAGAGCACTCTGACTGTCACAATGTATCTTGTATTTTGGCTGCTTGATCCCTAACTCTTGGAGAAAATGCTTTAGCCACAACATTTCCTTTCCTGCCTCAGCTATAGCGATGTACTCAGCTTCTGTTGTGGATAATGCAATACACCTCTGCAATCTTGACTGCCATGACACAGCTCCCCCTGCAAAAGTGTAGATGAATCCTGATGTAGATTTCCTACCATCAAGATCTCCTGCCATATCTGAATCTGTATAGTCTTCCAAGATCGGATCAGCTCCCCCGTAACACAGACGAAACTTTGATGTACCCTTGAGGTACCTAAGAATCCATTTGACTGCCTCCCAGTATTGTTTTCCTGGGTTAGAGAGAAAACGACTCACTACACCCACTGCGTGTGCAATATCTGGCCTGGTACATACCATTGCATACATTAGACTTCCAACAGCTGAAGAATATGGTATTGTTGACATCTCCTTTATCTCTTTCTTGGATGAGGGACACGAACTCTTGCTCAGTTTGAAATGGTGCGCTAGCGGAACGCTGACTGGTTTGACTTTCTGTATATCGAACCTCCTGATTATTCGTTCAATATAACTTTCATGTGAAAGCCACAAATTATTGTTCTGTTTGTCACGAACAATCTCCACTGGTGTTGGTGCTGTGAAATGGAGCAGGCTACAGCTCCCCCTGCTAAACACATATTTCCTCCTCCGGTTCTGCTTCTGACATGTCTTGCACCCTATCATCATCTGTAGCCACTGGTGTTGGTGATGGGGTTGTGTCTGGATTTGCATCATCTTTGTTGGCACTGGATTTAGAAGACATCTTGGGCTTTTCAATATCTTCTATTGTCTGGTCTTCGAGAAACACTACATCCCTGCTTCTGATGACCTTCCTTTCCTTCGGGTCCCATAGCCTGTATCCAAATTCCTCGTCTCCATAGCCTATGAAGATGCATGAAGTAGTCCTTGCATCATCGAGCTTCTTCCTGAGCTCCTTGGATACATGTGCAAATGCTAAACATTCGAATATTCTGAGGTGAGAATATGAGGGATTCTTACCAGACCACACTTTCTCCTGAATCTCAAAGTTCAACGGTACAGATGGTGATCTGTTGATCAGGTAGCAAGCGGCACAGACAGCTTCTCCCCAGAATGGCTTTGGCAGCTTAGCCATGCTGATCATGCTTCTGACTTTCTCCATAATGGTGTGGTTCATCCTTTCAGCGACACCATTGTGTTGTGGGGTGCGTGGAACAGTTCTCTCGTGTCGAATGTCGTGGCTTCCGTAGTATACATTGAACTCCTTGAAAGTGTATTCGCCTCTATTTTCTGTGCGAAGGCACTTCAGTTTCTTCCCTGTTTCATGCTCGACCATGGCATGGAACAGTTTGAAATAGTCCAGGACCTGATCCTTTGATTTCAGAAAATACACTCATACTTTCCGAGAAGCATCGTCAATGAAAGTCAGAAAATATTTATTACCGCATAGTGAATTTACCTCTAGGGGACCACATACATCAGAGTACACCAGACTGAGTAACTCTGATTTTCTTTTAGAAGAGATATTGAATGAGACTATGTTGCTTACCGAATAGACAGTGATTGCAAGGATCTAGAGCAGTATTTTTGGAGACAGTGATTAGATCCTTCTTTGTCAAGGTAGACAACCCCCTTTCACTCATGTGACCGAGTCTCTGGTGCCACGGATTCTGAGAAGCCTCCGGTTCAGCTACATTGAGGGTTTTTGCACAAATCTTCATATGAGTCGTGTATAAGGTTTCACAGATGTGTCCTCAGGCGATGACCATGACACATTTTATCATCCTCCAAGTGTCATTGCTGAAGTAGCTAGCATAACCCTGTTTGTCAAGGGCTACCCCCGAAAGTAAGTTGAGCCGAAGTTCTGGAACATGTCTGACCTCCTTCAGGGTTATTGTATACCCTGCATTTATCCACAACTGTATTTCACCAATTCCCACTATCTGAGAAGAACTGGTATTCCTCATCTTCACTGCTCCAAAGTCTCCTGCTTTGTATGTTGTGAAGAAATCCTTGTGAGAAGTGACATGGTAGGATGCTGCAGTATCTACCACCCACTCGACATCCTGAGTTGCGGTGTGAAGACATGCTTCTTCTTGGTCGGAGCATATAGCTACATCTACTGTGGTAACTACCAGTGTTTCCGCATCATTCTTCTTCGGCTGGTTATTGCCTTGTCTCTGCTCCCATTGCAGTTTCCGGAAATTTTTCTTCAAGTGACCTTCAATGCCACAGTGGAAGCACTTGTATGTATTTTTCCCGTCATTGGATTTGCTTCTGCCTCTCCTCTCACCTTGATGTTTCTCCTCCCACGTCTTTTCTTTTGGCTTCTTCATTTGACAGGGCATCCTTTACCATAGACATGGTAAGTTTGCCTCCTGGAGCTGAGTTGCTGAGAGTAACCACCAAAGTCTCCCAGCTATTAGGAAGAGAACTGAGTAGCAAGAGGGCTTGAACTTTATCTGCCAATTGCATGTCTAGTGCAGACAACTGGTTCACCAGGCTTTGGAACTCGTTGGTGTGTTCTGCAACGGAAGTTTCACTCCGTAGCTTCAGGTTCACCAAACACCTCATGATTAAGGCCTTATTCCGAGCTGTTTTGGCCTGGAACATGTCTTCCAATTTCCTCCACATTTCATAAGCATTTGTATCCTGTGCTACGTGGTGGAAGACATTATGGCCGATCCACTGCCTAATCTGACCCAGAGTTCTATTATTGAGTTTGTTCCAGTCATAGTCTTTAATAGATTCTGGTTTCACTCCCTTCAACTCGATGACATCAAACAAATCTTTACAATGTAAAAAATATATCATCTGAGGTCTCCAGAGGGAGTAATTAGTTACAGCCAGTTTAATCATTGCACTAGAAGATGAATCTTCCATTTCCATTTTAAGTTTTAAAGTTTAAAATGAAAATAGGTTAAAATCGGGGCTGAATTTCACAAATTCGAGGTCACCGTTGTGTCCGGAACGGCCGAAAATAGTGGAATAGACACTTCATTGGTATAAATCTGACACAAGGGCTGATTTGTAAATTCCGAAAAATTCTGGGGCAAAATTGTAAATTTTAAAACTTCAGGGGGCTAAATGAAATTTACCAGGCTGCTGATGTGGCAGTGCTGACGTGGGCAGCTGACGTGGCAGTGGTGGGACCGGTTGCTGAAGTGGCAGGTGACGTGGCAGCGGACGTGGCAAAGTCGTTGCGTGGCAGTTTGCGTGGCGCTGACGTGGCCGCCACGTATTGTCTTCAACCTTGGAACCGCGCGTGGGCGCGTGGAAGAGAGTGAAGTTCACGCTCAGGCGCGTGTGGGCGCGTGAAGACTGCTCGGACCTCCATTTGATCACCGGAAAATACCACCGAACTCGTCTCGACGTGAACTATCTGATGGTATGCTCAAAAATGATTTTTGACAACTTTGCCGGAACCCGAATTTTCCGAACCAAGTTTCGTTCTTCGATTTTACGACCCCAAAGTAGAACCAAAGCTTCTGATACCACTTGTTGTGATTCATTTAATCACTCTTGAGTGTTTTGAGGAAAAATCGAATTTAATTCTGTTACTATCAAGAATAGAAATACAAGTTTACAATTTGAAACTTTACAAAACCTCACTCTACACTCTCTGTAACAATTTACACTTTTTGGGATGATTCCTAAGCATACTGGAAGGCTGAATTTATAGTACAAAAATGGATATTGTTCACCTTTGATTTGTGCCACTCATCACTCCTTGATTCATGGTGATGGAAGTTTTCCACCAAAAGTATTTTGGTTCTTTCTTCAATTAGTCTTCAAGGGTGGCCTGCAGTTGGTAGGATGTGGATGCTTGCTGGATGTTGACATGCCAACTTGATGGCAGTGACTTGCAGCTGGATCATCTAGAAGCAGTTGCATGGTATGCATGCTTCATGCAGCAACTGGTCATTACATTTGCTCACAAAGTGCTCACAATGAGCAAATCCAATTATGTGTGCTCCAGAAAGAACCACCAATGCTTTACTCAGAGAGCTTCAGTTGATGCATGACCTACACCACTCCTCTACACATCCGTCACTTAGCAAGAAAGCATATGCATCGCCTCTTTCATTGTCTGTCTCGTTCAAACACCTCATTTGTAGTGCTTATGAGTACAAGTTTCCTGACCCAATTCCCGAATTTGCTGATTTTCAATTTTTACAACCCATGAAAATATTACAGAATCACTTTTAAAGAAAAATCTTCTTCATTTTCGCCAAGTAAAATTCTGTAGTGATTGAGGAAATCTCTTCTTAGAGTATACCAATTTGTTTTGTGCAAAATCGATTGAGAGTGTTTTTTGGGCTTGTTTTATCCTGGGGATGGCGGGGTTGACATACTGCTAGCACAAATTTTAGGCAGAGCCGCGAAACGTCTTGAAGAGAGCGACCTAATCCGCGACTCAAGCCAACTTCAATTTTATATTCACGGTGAACGGTAATATCTTTCTTATTCGTGCAAATTATTCTAACAGAACCGACCAAACAAATGATGGCAATGAAATATTGGAGTCCAATCCCGACCCAACAATAGAAGGAAGTAAATCAAGAAGTAACAATCCTGCTGTTTCAGACGTGGATTCATCTCCGGCAGAAGCTGACCTCTAAAAGCTAAAAGCGATGCTGGAGCCAACTGGAGAATAAAATTATCAGAAAGGCAAAATCAGGGACATTGTTTTAGATGAGTAAATGTATACGGACTTAATCATTTAACTCACTCTAAAGAAATCCGATAACTAGTTCCTTGGGAGCTTTGTTCTCACTGATCTTCAAACTCGAGCAGTTAGAATGATTGAGGAAATAAAAATGGTGATATGCTACCTATTGCATGCATCTGATCTTTCAGTTCAAGGCTGCCAATCTCTCGTCATTTTTTTTTTTTTTGTGTGTAGGGAAAAGGATACTCAAGACTGTACAAGTAGATCTTATGTTTAAGAATAAAAAATACATAATCTTAAGCATACGACAATGTTGTGATAAAGCAACATCATTAGCTTCATAATGCAATGTCGGGTCCATGGACAGCGATGCACATTCATAACATTAAGATGAACATAAACAGGGGATTTAACAGATTGCTAGAGCTTTTGTGCTCAATCAACTAGAAGAATTGACTATACTTTCAAATAAAATAGCAGAAAATTTTCAACTGCAAGTAGCAACAGTTCTCTAAGGCTAAAGGGGGAATACATCAGTAAAAATTCATAGAAAATGATTTGCTGCAGATCCTTCCTTCTCTAGGGTCATTAGCTATGATCTACTTTCATATGCATGTCCTTAAAGAATATCCATTGCATCCAAAATTGCCTTCGTGTAAGGACACCTTATCTTGTTCCTGCGTCAGCTAAATCACATCATCAATTGCCCGAGGCTAGTAGTCTAGTATTATGAACTATGATAATGGGATCAGAATTGTGAAGCCAAATTTTGTTAACTTGATCGTGCTTCCTTCTATAATTGGATTACCACACAACACACAAAAAAAAAAAAAAAAAAAGAATAGTCAGTATGTAAATTTCTCAAGCTTTATGCACACAGGTTGGTAGTCTGTTATGAAAGAAACAAGGGTTGATCAAAATCCATTAAATAGTTGTAGCATGCTTTTGTGAAATTAAAAGATGGGGCCGAGCATAAATCATGAAAGTATTGTAATGCTGATGACAGCCATACTCTCTGTTTGGAGTATGAGGAATACTAGGGGAGTCTTGATGATGTTTTCATGAAGTTATGTCCTAAAAGCTAACTCCAAAGCTAACGTTTCTCAACTCATGTTGAAGTCTGTGAACAAAAACATTGTACACACGATTCTAACTAATATGAGATTTAGTATACGATTTGAGTATGCGAACATATTGGGCAGGTTCTTCAAATTAATTGTCAAAGCTCAGAAAATTATGCAAAGATCAATAAAGAACAATGATTATGTAGAAACTATTAGTGAAGGCATCTCGACAGGAACTTAAAGAAAAGATTATATGAACTTACCTCTTTCACCATTGAACTAACAAAAGCATCCAATGAGTCAACACTGGTTGAAATATAACTGCCCTGAGTCTTCAGTTGACCCATTAGATGCCCGTCGTTGATATTTGATGATGACCGCATAGATGGCCTTTGAACTTCATTAATCTTCATGGGGAAGTGATCAATGAAGTTTGATTGCGCAACTGAATCAAACTCATTGCTTCTGTTGAAAAATGTTTTATTTGAGTCTAAGAATTGACTCGAAGGCCCCACGCCACCATTAATAGGTATTGCAGAGTTTGATGAGTTACACATTACATTTGAACAGTAAGGAGCATCCTGCACTGCCAGGAATTGTAAATTTGCTGTTGAATCTTGTAACCGATTGGACAATGAAGGTAGAGAAGAAACATCACAAAGACTATTTCCAATTTGGAAGGCCATTGTGGAAAGGTTCTCTGTCAAATGACCGGCATGCAGAGTAGGCTGTTTATAGTCTCCTAACAGCAAGGAATTTGGTTGAATCCCAGACGACTGAACAGCACTTGACCAATTGTCATTACATCTCCTGTGATCTGATAGATGTGAAGAAGACCCCGAATTTAAGGACATTAATGACTGATTTCCGAACATTTTGTTACCCTGGGCTTCTTGGGGATGTCCTTCTAACAACAAAGGGTTGTTATTAACACCAAGGAGTGGGTTAGTTGACCTATCAAAACCAATTCTTGCATCTGGAAAGCCACAGGAAACAGGGAAGGTTGTATCATCTTTAGCACATGAGAGTTCACTAATGCTAGTAATGTTCTTGTTTAGTTGTAACTGATCAAGTTCTAAGGATGTTGGTATCCCTTGAAGTATGTTGCCGCTATGGCTCCCAGGAAGTAAGGCTGGATGGAATTTTCCCTGATCATTAGTGGTGTTGTCCGAGTTTTGTGCATGATGCATTTGAATCATTCCTGATGAAGGAAGGCCATGCATACCCAGTCCAGCTGGTGAGTTCAATCTTCCAAGCATCCCACCAGGTGGAAATGATCTGAAGGTGCTGTTTTGAAACTGGCCAGGTCCACCCAACGTGGGGTAGTTGCCAAGTCCATTAATAGAATTCACTCGCAAATATGAAGGATCGGTACTGCCTAAGGCTGCTACCATATTAGCTTGCTGGTTAGCCACACAGCTGATCCTTTTGAGGTAAAGCCTAAATTTCTGCAACCATAAAATACCAAGTTAGCTTCCATGAAACACGAGTTTTCAACATTTAGAAAATAGAACATAAGGATGAGAATTCATGCCTGGAGATGGCTTGCCACGTTTTCTCTGGTCAATTTTTCAACATTCATCAGATCTAGAATCTTTTTAGGCACAGCCTCTGCAATAGAAAAAACCAGAAAGGTGAAATTTTGACAACAAAACTAACTGAGAAGGCATTATACATGAACGATGTTGCTTACGAAAAAATATATAATGATAAACTGAAGATTGAATTATTTGACTTTTCAGCACCAAGATTAGCTTTGCTCTGTTATCAAATTTGAACGAAAAATCAATAGTTCAGGAGTTCCACAGTTCAAAAATGATCTTCAACAGCAAGGAATGTTATGAGAAAAAGGTGACATTACAATGAAGTAGACTAACACGTGCCTAATGAAAATTTTCTTGATAATTTTATCAATTCTTTCAAATAGTCACAAGAATGAGAAGTTAAGAACATACTGTCAATGCCCAACTGATTAACAGCTGCAACAAACTTGCGATGCAGCTCCGCTGACCAAACAACCCGAGGCTTCTTTTGGGTTGTTGGATCCCCATGATCATGGTCATTCTCATCGTACTCCTCATCCTCGTCTTCATTCTGATCTTTCCTCTTTTTATTGAGCTTCCCATTCTGGTCGGAATTTCCCATTCCTCCAGCCTCGTCACTTCCAATATGAGGGTTGTCCTGATTGTCAGAATTATTCCGATCCTTCGTATCAAGTTTCTTCCTCCTGACAACATGTTGCCATATGTTTTTCAGCTCCTCAATCCGAACAGGTTTCAGCAAATAATCACAAGCTCCATGAGTGATTCCCTTCATCACAAGCTTGGGGTCCCCATTTCCCGACAACACTGAAAACATTAACATTACACTTTAAATACCCAGTTGAATAACTGTTCTACCCTTTGCTACATCTGTGTCAAATAAGTTGACAGAAATTAAAACCATGTTTCAAAATATAGCTTTAAATCAATTTCAAAAGTACTTGATCAAACTTACAAAAGAAATCCAATATTTCCAAAAGCCGTGTTCTGTTTTTTAAGCTAAATATTCAAATGACGAGACTGAGAATTGCCAAAACAGAGAAAACCTTAAAATGCAATAAAACTGATAATATTTCTAAAGTTTATAGAAATCTAATGCTTGTATATTGAATTTAAAGTTATTAAAACCTCATTTCAGGGGCAAGTATTAAAAGAGAAGATTGAAGGCCATGTAAATGTTTTTGGCTTACTTATGACAGGTAGGTCCATTTCAAGTCCCACAAGCTCAAGCAATTTGAAACCATCCATGTCTGGCATATGCACATCACTGATAACCAGGTCAAAGTTGTTCTTGTTTTCTCTCAATAGCTTCAGTGCCTTGGTTGCCTGATTCGTCGTGGTAACTGCAGAACCCAAATCCAAAAGTCACATTTGAATAATGTGAGATTTAAAATATTCAAATTCACAAACACAGCCAAATTGACCAAATCAACTTGCAGCAAATTTGATACTAATCTTAGATTCATTTTTGAGATAATCCAGTAATAAGTCAATGTCTCAAAATTCAATAAGATATATGAGATCCAAGCACTGAATGTCTCAAAAATCAATAAGAAATTAGAGATCCAAGCACTGAACAACACTATCTAAATCCACTATTAACACAAGCCAAAAAAAAATAAAAAATCCACACTTCATAAAATCTTGAAAATTAATATAGCTTATAAGAGGGATTAAATGTTTGAACTTTTTCCTGTCACCAAATGCACTGCAAAATCAAATCAAATTATGTTAGTTTAAGAAGATTCTCCATGCAATTAAATCAAACACTCACAAAACCTAAACTTAAACATATTTAATAAATTAAAATGAACAAAGTCATAACAAAACATCAAAGACCAAATAACCCAATTACAGAAACTCAAAAACAAACCAAGAAAAATGAAACAAATAACACACCATGATACTTGCAATGACGAAGCAGATTCTCTAACACTCGAAGACAAGTTGGGTCATCATCAACAGCTAAAACTCTCAAGCCACGGGGAAACTGGTCGCCATTTACTTGATCAACGGTCATTGTTTTCTTTTTAAAAAACAACACAAATTTGCAGACCCCAAAAGAAGAAGAAAATAACAGTAAATTTGAAATCAAGATAACGTTTTGACCAGACCCCAAAAACTATATTAGTATTAGATAGATATTAATGATTGATGAAACTCGATTAGTGAAAGTTTTTGGAAATCATCAAGTTTAATAACATAATTAAAAATAAACAAAAGTTTGAGTTGAATTTTGGTGTTATTGCATTAACTGTGAAAAATGTGAAATAATAAGGAATCAATTAGCTATGCATGGATTGTGAGAGCTGGATATGGAGTGAATACGAAAAAAATATTTCTTTACCATTTTTGGTCTACTAAAAATATAGGAAATTTTTGGCGCCTTGTTCGTTGATCTGTCCCAAGTTTATAGGTCTAGGGATGATAAAAGTCCGGGGGGGTGGACCTTAAGGGTTCAGTACATTAAGGCTGTATGTTGCGTATAATTTTTTATATATATTGATTGAATGTGTATTGACATTTTCGTATTAATAATGGTAAAAAAATCTCCACGTAAATAAATATTGAATTTGGACTTACGGGTTATGAATATAAATTTTTATTAATTGATGAAATGGACCGAATACGAATATTCGAAGATTATCATTGTTTTTGGTTTGCTACAACAACCACGTGGAGTGCACAAATGCAATCGTAGGTGGAGACTAGTGGAGTATTCCTACCATCAAAAGGGATTTTTTTTCACTTGAGCCCCTTGATATTTTCATAAAAGAAATTAAATACTAAAATGAAGATTTGAGAGAGACGAGTTATGTTCTTGAGATACAGAGTATTTGGGATCGTTAGAGATGACTATTAGGTATGTCTCAAGCATCATAAATCGATAAGATCATTGTACGATTAATGATGCAAAATTCCAAGAAATGTAATTTACCTATATTGGTATGGAATTTATTTGTCTAAGGAATAATGTCTTAAGAGACCTAAGGCTGTTGAGAAAATGAGTCATATCTCATATGTCTCTTTGGTTGGTAGTCTCATCTATGCTATGCTATATACGAGACCTGGCATATGTTATGCAGTGAGAATGGTCAATAGATTTCAGTCTAATCCAAGATTTAATCATTAGGTTATTGTAAAATATATTTTCAAGTATCTTAATAGAACGAGAAACTATTATTGGGGAAATTCAAGTGGGAAGTCTAGTTTTGAGGCGTGTATCATACTTTATTAGAGTAATATTTTCCCCATTATGTGTTGTAAGGGTTGTAGGCAAATTCACTTTAGGATACAATAAAACTTAGAGATGCAACATAACACTTTGTTGAATCTCTACTTGAGAACTTTAATATTAAAATTGTTACATTAAATGATCAACTTTCGTCTTATATATAGGCAATCGAGATTTGCCTCCAAAAGACATATTTTTTGGTCATGCTTTTCTGTAACAGCGTCCCATTATCGCGCCAATGACAAGCCATTATCGCGACAATATGCACAAACTTCTCATTGTCACGATAATATAAGTCAGAAAGCCCTTTTTGCATAAATGTCTCGTTGTCGCGCCAATAAGTAACCATTGTCGCGATAATATTAGTCATAATGCATCTTTATGTCTCTGACTCTCATCGTCGCGCCAATGAATATTCATTGTTAATTGTGACAATGGAAGGTAAAATATCTTTTTTGCACGAACCGTGACTTGTCCAGACAGGTCGATCCTCGATGCATCAGCTTAGGGCAATAACCGAACCAACATGTATTTATGTTATTCATATAACATCTTACATTGATAAATTAACTATCATTTATTGAATATATATATATATATATATCCAAATTTAGTAACAATCCCCCACTTGGTTAATTTATCAATCTAGAAATCAATTTATGTTATAATGCATAAATAAAGATGTTTTTCAACTTGAACCTTTAGCTAGAATCGATACTTCAAAATATTAACAAAATTTAGGTTGACTATAGCAGATTTTAAGTGTTAACACAGGAAGATACAGTTCAGACATAACAATAATTGATTTTCAAAAGTTTTAGTAAATCAATCGGCACATTTTACGGCCTTGTGCTCTATTCTTTAGGGAAATAATTACAAAGATCAACCTCATACACTTTGTTAGAAGCAACACCAATTCTCATGTTTCCATATGTGGAGTTCCTTTCACATTTTTAACTCTATTAAGAGTAAAACTCATCATTCTTAATATAATTACTAAATATTTCCTTTAGTAACTCAGTCGCTGATTCATAACTTGTTATTACTCATTAGACTTAAGATCTATTGGTATAATAGAGTTAAGTTGGGTTCCCGTTATAGGCGACTAATTAAGGAAAGGTTTTCAAACACATCTCTATTGATGTAGTTCAGATTAAATCTCTCGAGAGTGCTTTAGTTAGCAGGTCTGCAAGATTATTAGAAGATCTCACATAAGTCATAGTAACTACACTATTCCGACAATAATTATTGTACATACTCATGTCTCAAGCTTATATGTCTAGATTTTCCGTAATAGATCTTACTCAATGCTTTAAATATAGTAGCTTCACTATCACAGTTCAAATAAATAGGCAAAATCACTTGTGTCCATAACTTTATATCTAGTAATAAATTTCTCAGTCACTCTACTTCTTTGCCTATTGCTGCCAAAACAAACTCCGACTCCATAATAGAGTGAGTTATGCATGTCTGTCTCTTGGAAGCCCAAGAAATAGCTCATCTAACCAATGTAAATATCCATCATGAAGTTGACATATTATCACTTGCACTAGTAATCTAATTAGCATCCGAGTATCCTTCTAGGACAACTGTAAATTTATCATAGAATAATCTTAATGCTTGTGTTCTTTTAAGGTATCCAAGATCCCCGAGCAATAGCTTTCCAACGTTCAACACTTGGACTGTTCGTATATCTTGAGAGCTTACATACTGCAAATGAAATATCTGGCCTAGTGTACTAAATAGTATACATCAAGCTTCCTATTACACTAGCAAAATCCAATTGAGCTACCACTCTCCCTGAATTTTTATTTAACTTACAAGAAACATCATATTTGCTTCCTTTATAACTAAGTGATCAAATTTTCTAATCACTTTTGTCAATATAATGTGATTGACACAAAATAAAATCCCATATTGTGTTTCTTAATTTTGATACCCAATATAATATATACTTCATTTAAGTCTTTCATCTTAAACTTTGAATAAAGATACTAATTACTAGTATCAATTCCTATCATATTTGTTTTTATGATAAGCATGCCATCGACATATAAACATAATATGACTGAACATTCCTTTGTGAATTTGGTGTGTACACACCTATTAGCACCATTAAGTTGAAAGTCATTTTGAAGAATAAATTCATCAAATTTTCAAGCCATTGTTTAGGTGCTTGATTTAAGCCATATAGTGACTTATTAAGCATACAAATTTTTTTTTTTCATTTTCGGAAAGTACAAAACCCTAAGGTTGCTCCATGTACACTTCCTCATCAAGATCTCTATTTAAAAGTGCAGTCTTAATATCCATTTGATGCACATGTAAATCATATATGGAAGAAAAATATATCAATACTACTATAGAATATATTTTAGTTACCGGTGCATACGTGTCAAAATAATCTATACATTCCTTTTGCCTAAATCCTTTAGCCACAAACCTACCTTTAAAGGTTTGTATAGATCCATCAATATTATATTTTTTTCTAAATATATACTAATTTACTTCCAATAAGTTTAGATCCTGAAGGCAAATCTATTATGGTTCAAGTTCTATTAGCCATAATAGAATCCATCTCATCATTAATTGACTCTTTCCATAATGGAGCATCTCTTGAAGATATTGATTCTTCAAAGATTTTTAGATCATCCTCTAAATTTAGTAGGGGTGAGCAAAACAGGTTTCGGTTCCGGTTCCGCATGGAACCGGAACCTGCCCAAAAAAAATCGGTTCCTAACTAAGTGGAACCGGAACCTACCCAATTAAATAGGGTACCCTGTTATTCGGTTCCAATTCGGTTCCGGTCCGGTTCCGGTCCGGTTCCGAATTACCCTATTTTGAATAATGCAGTAAACATAATGTTGCAAATGCAGTAGACAGAGAAGCAAATGCAGTAAACATAATGTTGCAGCCATACGGCCCATACCCCTTGCTCAAGTCGTACACCAATCTCATATCATGTATGTATATATAAATATTCACACACAACAGAAGCCAAAGCCTGCTTATAATTTCATGTTTTTGCTGCCATTCTTTTCTCTTCTTTGCTTTTGTAGTTTTGTTTTTCTTTTGTTTATATATAGGACAAACAAGCAGTAGCATAAAACATGAACATCAAACAAATTTAGACACAAAACTGAAAATACGGTTCCGGTTCCGGTTAAATGGTCCGGTTCCGGTTCCCATCATTCTGGAACCGGAACCGGACCGGTTAAAATCGGTTCCTTAAATTTGGAACCGGAACCGGACCGGTTACAACCGTTCCGGTTCCAAACCCGGATTTTCAGTCCGGTTCCAATCGGTTCTGGGTAAACCCGGAACCGATGCTCACCCCTAAAATTTAGTAACATGGGTATCTTATTTGTTACTTTTCCATGTTACCTTTAACAAAGAAGACACCATCTTGAGAATATATAAAATCAGGATCTAATTTCTTGAGAATGTTTTTTTACACGAAATCAATTATTTCAGTTAACTTTGCCTTTGACCCTGTGACCTGTCCGGGCAGGTCGATCCCCGATTCATCAGTGTATGACAATAACTGAACCAATATGTATTTATGTTATTCATATAACATCTTACATTGATAAATTAACCATCATTTGTTGAATATATATACACACACCACCACCACCAACAACAACCACTATATGTTTATATATTCTGGTGAGGATATATTCCTCAAATGATATATCGATTTTGATTTTCAGATGGAGATTTTAAGAAATCAATATTTGGATCAGTATTCACCCTATGTGGTAGAGCTATTATATGGAGAAGTATCAAGTAATTTTGCATTGCTGACTCCACCATGAAGGCTGGGTATGTAGAGCTTGCGAAGCAGTTAAGGAAGCAATCTGGCTCTGTAAATGCTTGGGAGATTTGGAAGTATTTTCATATATAGATAAACCACTCACTCTATATTACGATAATAGTGGTGTAATAGTAAATTCCAAAGAACCAAGAAGTCACAAAAGATAGAAACATATAGAAAGGAATACCATATCATTAGGGAGATAGTGCAAAGGGAAGACGTAAGCATCATGAATATAGCCTCTACAGAGAACCTGACAGATATGTTTACAAAGACCTTGATAGTTAAAATTTTTTAAGGTCACCTAGAGGGTCTAAAATTACGTGAAATATCTCATTTGCTATAGTACAAGTGAGAGATTGTTGGGATATATGTTATAGATTTTATTATTATAATAATAAATAATAAATAATGCATTATTTATTTATTATTTGTATATTGTAAATTATCTGTGATATTCTTGATTACTCATGTATTTTCCGATTTAGTGTATGAGTCTCATATATAATAGGATTTAAATATAAAATCAATAATATAAAATAGTTCATAAAGAGTAAACAAAGATGAGTACTTTGTTTATAGTTTATCTACAAGTGCAGTCCATTCTATAAATATATGACAACCTTAATCCCGGATTTTTCATGTGGCGACATGGGAATGAAGACACCTTATATGATGTGATCATATTAGACTAGATCCAGACATTAATGAATTTCTTTTAATATTCGTTAGACAAAGAAATTCATATAAGTTTACTAGATAATCATATATAGGTTGATCTAAATCTTAAATGTACTACAAACTTCTGCATGACATGTTATGTCATTTGATTTATATGGGTAAGATCGGTGTAGCTATTCCGGTCAATAACTTTGTACTTTAGGCATTGGAGGCATGATTTGATGTGTAGTTGGGGACGTCCTACATAAATATTGAGTTCCTTCTTACGAGAAGTGGAGGAATATATTCCTTAGGGTTAATTCAGTACTTGAACAATTAGAGTGCTCGAGTCTTTCTATTACGAATAGAAATATAAAATTCATAATAGTTATGAATAAATCAATGGTACTTAAGATACAAGAAATAATTAGAGGGGTATTGTAGGCACTGCATTTTTGCATGTGAAACCCGATGATGAGTCTCAGTTGGAGGCACTACCTTTTTAGTTAAGGATATTGCGGGAAACAGAGGTCGGAAGGGGAAATTCAGAATAAGTACGTCATCAGATTCATTTCGCAAGTTCACTATTTTCGTTCGTGCTGCGTCCGTTACTTCGTTCGAACGTCAAGCAGATTGCGGGCGTTCATGTAGCGTTCGAAGGGGCGTTCGAACGGCGTCGGTATTTCTGGTTTTGTTGCTAGCCTCACACCCCAGCCCAATTAGCCCACCAAAGCCCATAAAACACATCCCAATTAATAAAACACATTTAAAACACATGGGAAATTAAATTAAATATTAATTAGATAATGTAATTGAATTAAATAAAATAATTAAACCATTTACCAATTAAATAAAACATAAAATATAATCATACCTAATTAAGACAAATCAAATATATTAACTTCCTAATTAAACAAAATCACATACTAAATTAAAAAGATGTCATGCCTAATTAAAATCAATTATAACAAATTAAAGATATTGACTTCAACCAAATTTGTCCCCCCTCAATCTTTGACTTTCCTTGCTCAACACTAAATCAAATCACTTCCTTGTGAGACAAGGTGAAGCCCTAGGCATTCTCTATATAAACAACCCCTAACCAAGACATGATTCCCCTAGCTCATACACCCAACTCACACGAAAATCACAGCAAGAAACCCTAGAAGTTCACGCATACTACAAAGAAATAACACAAAAATTCTCTTCATCTCCTTCCCCTAATCACCAAAAATCATACCTCCATTTAGCAACCTCGTATCACCAAAAAATAGCCCATACAGCAGCCCTAAAACACGCATACATAAGCCCTAAAAAAACACACAAACAGCAGCCATCCACCACCGAAAATTACAACCAAAAACCGAACTGTAGTAACATAAAAACTGCACTTATAATCCTTGAAATAACCACACAAAACTGCACCAAAAACCCCAAAAACAGCAGCCATGCACGCCAAAACAGTGACCTGAACAGTGAGTGGAAAATACAGAGGAAACAACAGCAAAACGGAGGCCAAACAGCAAGCAAAGCAGCAAAACAGCAAGCCAAGACGCTAAATCGGTGAACCGGAGAAGCAGAGGAGCTTTACCCTTCCGATCTCCGCGAAACGTGAGTCCGAAAGTCGGCAAAAAGGTTAGACCTGAGAGTATTTTCCACACTCGTTTTCTGTTTTTTTTTTTTTTTTTTTTTATTATTCATTGAGTATTGTTTGCATGATTGTTATGACAAAATGCATGTTGTGGCCCTTGAGTAGATAAATATGTATGAATCATGAAAAATTGTATGTTGTGGACTTGGAATAAAATAAAAGATGTGTCAACTCTCACGGTATATCGGATGGAAACCCGGACATAAATTTCATAGCCGATTCCGAATGGACGGTAGTATGATCTGTACTCGGGATACAACTCCACGTACCGCTTGAGTAAACGGTGCCCTCTTTTGTTTTATGTTGCTTCGGTTTATTTATTTTTTTCGTTATTTGAATTCTGCATGTTACTTTTGTATGTATGATACAATCGAGCGCATGGGCTTAGTAAGTCGGATTAAATGTCCCATATTTGGAGGGGTTAAAATCCTTTACCACGATGCTTTACCGCGCCGGTTGATGTGTGTTCGGTTGAATGTAAGATATGTTCAATCGGGCATACCAAGTTTGATGTGATTGCCTTTATCTTTGTATGCATGATACGATCGAGTGCATGGGCTTAGTAAGTCGGATTAAAGGTCCCCTATTTGGAGGGGTTAAAATCATTTACCACGATGTTTTGCCGCGCCGGTTGGTGTATATTCGATTGGATGTGAGATGAGTTCAATTGGATACGTGAGGTCCGATTGAATGTGTTGAATGTGTTGAATGTGTGAATGGTTGCATGCATCAGGTCTGGTTCCGTTCGAACGCGTTCTCGAACGCCACACGAACGCGAACCTTCTGTTTACCGTCCGAACGCGTTCTCGAACGCTACGCGAACGCGCACGCATTTTCTTAGTTTCATCATGCATCATGTTTGGTTCCGTTCGAACGCTTTCTCGAACGCTATACGAACGTGAACCTTCTGTTTACCGTTCGAACGCGTTATCAAACGCTACGCGAACGCGCACGCATCTTCTTAGTGTTTCATGCATCAGGTCTGGCTCCGTTCGAACGCGTTCTCGAATGCTATACGAATGCGAACCTTCTGTTTACCGTTCGAACGCGTTCTCGAACGCTACGCGAACACGCACCCACTGAACTGAGTTATTTTCATCAGATTTCGTACATAATTGTCCCTAGTAGCTATTCCTTCGTATGATAAACCTGATTGTTTCTATGCATTATGCAAGATTGTGTAAGTGTCGTTCATCTGTATTCCCCACATGTATGAGTATAATATGTTTATTAACTTGTATGCTTGTCGTATGTTAATCTTTATGTATGCAAATTGAGACATAGATTACATGCTAATAGGCTGTATGCAAATTCGGATATGTGTTACATGTAAATTTAGATGAACTTGTTGATGTATGCATGTGAATTTAGAAGCATGATACTCTTGGAAATAAGTGTTACTTAAACTTGATTAAATTATTACATAAATCCTTTCATTACAAGTGACATAAGTAAGGGACCATTCCGAACCCAACGGTTTGAGGTCTTCCCTTGCGAGGGGTGAGTGCGGCCTTAAATCTCATTTTCCTGGTTCACACCAGGTGGCGACTCCATTATTCTCCGGTTTAGTCCCCCGGACTATTCCGTACTCCCAACCAGGCCGCGAGCCTGGAATAGCATGCGTCGTCCAGTTCCTGTGTCCCACAGGTATGAGATATTATGACCCGACTCTAATCAAAGATACTCGTGGATGATTAGCCTATATGAAATGATTATATCGATGGGCGCTGACGTTACTCGGTTTAAATTAAATATTTATAGTAACAAGAGTGCAACTTTATGTTTTTAATGGAATAACATAAAGTTAATAATTTAGAATATTTGATTAAATAGTTTTAATCAATATCACATGATTATTTGAGCTTGGTGTACAAAAATCACAAAATACTAAAATTATAATATGAATAATAGTGATACAAAAATTGTTGTGATAGTAAAAGAACACTGAAAAATTACATATAATTTAGTATGTTGTTGATGACTTGATGCCAAGCATTGTTAGCTAAGGTACAAATGGAAAGTAAAATGCACTTATGATTGTGATATAATCTTTTCATTTACTTTTATGAATGTCAAATAAAATACCAAAATTAACCTAATTTGGATACTTAAAAAAAAAAAAGAAGTTAAAAAACTCCATTGCAGTATTATTCCTTTAAGAAAATTAATGGACAAATCCCTACATGTAAGAATCACAAAGCTAACATGTGACTATTAATCGATTATGCTTTTATTGTATGATACAATTTTGAAGGGACTTGTACAATAAATTATCTACATCAGTATGTGACCGGCGTAAACACACACGTATAACGCAAGCGCACGTATCGTTCAAGTAGTATAAAAATATCGATCCCACGAGGACTTAAAACATTTTGTTATCAATTTATGGAGTTAAATGTTTACAAGTATCTAATTGATTGATTGTTTGATTGGGTGGTGACTTTAAAACTTAAAACAAGTAAATAAAATTGCTTGAAAGTAGATTGAAGAAAATTCAAATTTATAAAACTATCTAGGGTTGTGAATCCTTCCAATATCTTTTTAAAAGATGAAGTGGTTGTCTTACAGTTGTGTAATATATTGGTTTATTAACCTGGAACACGAAATTATGTAAAAGCCTCTTCCGATGGTCAATTACAAATACCTAGTATAATCTAATTGAACCATATGTCTATGTCAACCAAATTACCTAGATTCATTAAGATTAAGTTCCAATTATGGCTACCCCCGCCCGACAGGTATATTTCTATCCTGTAAGGAAATCTATTAAAGGGTTATCTATCCTCAAGGAAGATCGTGGGCTATTGAGTCTAAGGTTTTTAACCTAAATCCTTTTCCAAGTTCATTTTAAGTTTACCAGTTCAATTTTATTAATGGCCAGTTAATAAAAAGCATTAGGATTAAGACTCAATAAATAAACCTTTATATTACCCAAACTATAATTTAACCCCTTATAAACCGGTGATATTGGATTTCATCACAACCCCAGATAACTGGCTTAGTTACGACACATATTTATAGGTAGTAAAAACTTAAATAAAATAAAAGACATAAAGTAAAATACTGAAAAGTAAATTGCTGAAAATAAATAAAGTAAAAGTAAAAAGTAAAAAAAAATAAAAATAAAAGTAAATTACTGGAAAGAAATTTGCTGAAAGTAAGTACAATAAAAGAAAATGCTGGGGTTAGAGGATCAACTTTTATTACAACAACTTTAGATATCTCCCTTAATATAATATATTAACTTTGCGTGATAATTACCAACCAGCCATATAGGCGGTATCCTGATTAAGTCAAATTAATAATTAATTACCAACCGACCTACCAGGCGGTATCCATACTTAGTCAGGTTAAAACCAATTTATAATTAATTACCAACCGGCCAATATAGCGGTATCCTCGTTAAGTCAGGTTTTAAATAGTTTATATATTATATTTAAGGGAGATTAATCTAAATAGTAATATATAAAAGCTTTACCTTTCGCCCCAGCAAAGGAGAATTACCTCCTCATTGCTTGAAAAATAAAAACTGCAAAAGTAAAGAAAGAAAAGTTTTGTGCGGAAAAGTAAATTGCGGAAAGTAAAAAAAAAAAACTGAAAAGTAAAGAAAAGAAAGTGCGAAAGTGAAAATTTATTACTGAAAATTGAAAATAAACAAACTAGATACAATCTTCTTATTTATTCTTAAGGAATTTCAAAGAAGAAAGTATGAATTTTACAAATGAAATGGCTTGGTATTTATAGGCAAAATTTTGCCTCCATCAAATCATCCATCAAATTCTACACCAAATCCATTATTAATTTCTCCACTAATTACTCCACCTAATCCATAATTGCTCCACTAATTGCTTATCTTGTTTGGTGATGATTTGATAATTTTTATTAATTATTTATTAATTTATATTTTGCTTTGAAAATGATTGATAATGAGTTTAATAATTACACACAACACACTTCTGGATAGTACATCAATTTCGGTCATGAAATCTTCAGAATTCGAAAATATTTTGTCTTTCAAAGTTGTAGATCATTGAGTCTTCTTTAATCTGGAACTTGAATCAGCTCAATCCGATATCGGAGTAAAAAGTTATGCCCAAAATACGACAGATGCGCAAAACTGGAATTTCCAAAACTGCACTTCGTCAAAAACGCCCTTTCAAGTTTCCAATCTCCAAAATTAATATATCAAGTCCAATAATTGCCCTTATTTGACCTAAATTTCGTCCTAAATGATTTCATTGAGTCCCGATATTATTTTATCTGCAAAATAAACTAAAACATATCAAAACGTTCATCAAACCCGAGAAACTAAACAAAATATTAAGTGAAAGGGGCAGTAAATATTGATATATTTTCCGCTCATCAGTATGTTAGATTTATAATCTAACCTGCTAGATTTAGAATCTTAAACAATGAATTTGAAGTTCATATTGTTTACTTTCTTAGACTTCACCCCCATACTTTAAATTTATATATTCTAAATTGTTCGGTTTGAAGTTTGAACAAAATTTTAATAAAACGCTATCTAGATAATTATTTTGTATAGTTTGAACAACTGAATTTTAAACAAATTAAATTTTATCATTAATTATATGAAAAAAAAATCGAATATGAAAAAACTCAGATCAAATATTTAAAATCCTAACTAGTGTTTTTAAATTTATTATCAAGAGATTTCAAATAATTTATCTTTAAAAAAATACTTTTAAAACGATTTTAAACACTCATATATATATATATATATATATATATATATATATTATAACCAATGAGTGGTTCCAAACAGATATATAGGTTTTAAAAAAATCAATCTCTACTTACTTAGTGTCACGCACTCATGTCATGCAATGAAAAGAGAAAGTGGTGATAAATACATAGGGCCACAACCTGCAAATAGTGATATAGCAACACAGCCATCAACTTTTTTGAAGGTTGGTAGAGAAAGTGAAGTAATATTTAGTGATGAGTCAGAGTTATGGGAAATTCAATAGCACAAGAAATTTGTTTTTGAAAAAAAAAGGTCTAAGGAAAGTAGCAATCACTAAGTATGTTAATGCATGCTATAGCTTGAATGTGCCCACTATGAACTATCTCTATCTATGTATCTATCTTTCGTTAGTATCATATTTTGGTGGAGAGCTATATAGATTGTGGATTCCAGGTGAGAAAGTGAATTGGGAAAAGTAACTCTATATCATTAGTTGATTTGATGTTTCTTTTCTTCATTAAGAGGATTTTATCATCACTTTGGCCTTTTAAAAGTTCATTGATCAAGAAGCAATTTTAATTAATTCCAACGTTCAATATTGCCCACAACAGACTTCCATCTCAATCAATATTGCATCAGGATTTTCTTTTTCTTCCATTCTTTTTTACCCTATCAATATTAATGCATAAAGTTGTCCAAAATGATTCATTACAAGAAAGGGTATATTGGATTATAATTATTCGGCCAAACTACCATTGCTTGTAGGGATGATAGAAATTCATAAGGGGACGGAATTTTTGGGATCCTCTTTAATTGGGGTAGAGATCGATGATGAAATTTTTTTTTAAAAAAAATTAATATCAAAGACAGTGAAAATATAATATCTATTTCTTATTCAGGGAAATGATGTGGATCATGTAAAATCTCTATCCCATCTCATTCCCTCTCAATTACTCATTTCTTATATATATAAATAAAAATATCTTAAATTTATATAAAAATAGACAAAAATAAAGAACAACAAGAATTTAAATATTCTATACATATTCTGATTTGTGTAATAGATAGTATTAATTTTTTGGATATATATGCTTTATTTTTTGATAATGTAATAGTTTATTAAATACGTTTTTAAATGACTTCAAATATATTCTAAGTTAAAATTACTATTAGTCGGGTTTTGTGGCTCATCAGTTTACAAAAGGACATAGATACCTAAAGATTGTTGAAATGTATACAGGGATGTCGACCCCCTCCCATTCTCTTTCTATTATCATCCCTATATTATTCGACCGATAAATACATGTGGGAGGAGTTTAAGTCCTCCGTGTATGTCAAAGAAAATTTTATTCAAATTATTTAAAATATATCGGATTCAGGGATTTTGAGTTCAAATATTCGAGTTGCGCTATAAAACATAACTAGATAAAACATCAATAAATTTTTTTTTTTATGAAAATCAAAATATTAATTGTAATTAGGGTGGCCCTAAATTTTGGGGCTCTAGAAGAATTTTTTAAAGTATGTGACCCTCTATGATAAATGAGGGATTTTTTTTTACTTCCTTATATTAATGGGTATAAACTTTCTTGTTCCCAATGAACGTGACTTGATAGTGTATGATTCAGGATCTCACCTTAAGTTCATGAGTTCGAATCTAGAGAGTGCGTTTCTTGTAAGAGTCTGTGATAATTGGGGGTTTTACCTGCTCCGCTTAAGCCCTGAAGGGGTAGTTTGACGATGAGGTTTCCAACGATTTCAAAAAAAAAAAGTATAAACTTTCTTAAATTTAAAGGTACCTAATTAACCCCTTATATGAGATGTCCTTTATTGTAATATAATATTCTATATAAAATACCTAATTAAATTTTTTGGTAGGTGGCTTCAATATATATAGTTTATACCATATTACGCTGTGATCTGTGATGAAGCATGATCTAGAGAAATAATTTAAGTATTTAACCCAAGATCTTGAAAGAAGGAAGGCGAAGTTATTTTACATTGGAGAGTGCACGATCCCAATGAAGTTTGTTTATGATTATCAAGGGCAACATCATTTGATTATCCAATAATATTATAATAAATATTCATATATCGGCTTTCAATTTTGCATGATATCAAAAAGCAGCTCTCTCTCTCTCTCTCTCTCTCTCTCTCTCTCTAATAAGATTATAATACATGCCTGTGTCATTTAATAAACAAATTTAGAAGATTCATATGGTGAGCAAAATCTTGAGATTCTTTGCTGACGAATTTATAGAGCAGGCTGATTGGTGAGCGGTTAATATGTCTATATTTACAGCTCTTTTATCTTGCATTTTATGTGTTATCTCGAGTTGTATGAGCGTTTTTGGTATGTTTTGTAAGTCAAGATCATAATACGGCTCAATTGGACTCAACAAGCGATGAATCGGTAAATTCAGAGCAAAATCGGGCCATATTCCAGAATCCAGCATGTGCGTATCGACGTTGATTAGCGCGTCACGAAGCCCACTAGTGTAATTTTGAGATAAAATCTAAATTTTGGTGCGCGTCATGACATCGATCAATAAGCCTCATAACGCCCGAATGAAAGGATCCAGCGTCGCGACGTTGAGTTATGCACATCGCAACATGGACCTGTATCCTGGTGCTTAAAGAAATCCTACTCCTTAAGATGGAAAGATCCCATGGCCTCTTATATAAACATACGCTTGTCCAAAACCTTAAAAAAAGATTAATAACATACTTTTGGAGCCTAAAAAACATAGAATGACACCTAGATCAAGGCAAGAACAAAGTTCTCAACCGGTGCTGGAGATTGAAGCTGAAGACTGCAAATGAGAGTTATTTCTTCCCTTTATTCTCTAATTTATTCTTGATGAGTTCTTGTTTTGTAATAATGATTAACTTGGATTCATTGAGCATTATGAGTAGCTAAATCATTAATCTAGGATTGTAATAGATCCCGAGCACATGTTTAATTAATTGATTTGCATCTTTTTATTCATTTGGGTGTGTTTTTGAATTATTTGTTATTCTTTGTGTTTGAATGCATGTTTTATTGTTGGGAAAACAATAGAATAATTGTGGTAAATCCTTAGGAACTTAACAGAGGAAATTTGGGTTAGCCGTGAGAATAATAGCGCATGATCAAATTCTTTGAATATATTTCCTTACAGGATAGACATATACCTGCAGGGCATGCGTAACCAATACTAGAACCCGATCTTAATAGATTTAGGTTAAGTTAGTTAACATAGACATATAGTTAATTGGCTTAATTTGAATATATCTTATTGACCATCGAAAGAAGCTTGTAGATAGTTTAGCTTTCTAGGTTAATAATCCGTAACAACAACCTAACTTAATGAAAAGTGTATGAACCCATCGTTTGCGTGCTTAGGTGAAGTTACAACCTTAGATTTTTCTATCATATAAGGTATTATCCTAAAAGTTATTTATTTATTCTTAGTTACTTTTTAGTTAATTAAATTAGTTTAATCTCTCTCTTTTCAATCATTTGTTTAGTTTTAGTTAAATATGTTACTTTTAGTAATAATACGAGAAATAATAAGTTCATGTGGGTACGATATCAGACTTTTGTCACTATATTACTTTAGCGATATGTGCGCTTGTGCGGTAGTAAAATTGCGATCAAATTTTTGACGCCGTTTCAGGGGGCTTATTTTATTTTCCTTATTTAATATTAAGATAACATTTTACTTACTTAGCTAAACACCCATCTCTTTTTCTTTTTTATCTTTCTTTTTATTTTTCTTTGATTTCAGACATCATGAACGATCAACAACCTGAACCACTAGGCGTAGCAGTGCCAATTCCAATTCGGGACATGACGATACCAATAATAAGTGGACTTATATCATGTATCACACCACCTTCCCTTCATGCCAACGCATGAAACATCAAGACATGTATCCAGATGATACAATAATCAATACAATTTGAGGGTGGTTTAAATTATGATCCGAGTGCTCATGTATGCAACTTCCTAGAAGCCTGCAACATATTCAATTTCAACAGTACAACAGAAGAAGTAGTTCACTTTCATGTATTCATATACACCCTAAAGGATAAAGCTAAATGATGGCTCCAGTCACTACTAGCATGGTCTATCACTACATGGGCAGACATGGCCACCAAGTTCCTCGCCAAATATTTTTCTATTGCTAGAACAGTAAAGTTGCATAATGACATCATGTCATTCATGTAATATGATTCAGAGTCCTTATACGAGGCATGAGACAGATACAAAGACCTGCTAAGTAAATGTCCACATCACGATATCGTAAAATGGCTGCAAGTGACCTTCTACAATGAGATCTCTGGCATGATGAAGACCACAGTACATGCAGCTGCTGGGGGTGTATTAATGGCCAAATATGAGAACGTAGTATGGGTACTCCTAAAATAGATGACTGATGCGTGGTAATTATATCACTATTTCTCACTCATTTAACCTAATATTTTGTATAGTTTCTCGAGTTTTATGAACGTTTTGATATATTTTTATTTATTTTACAGATAAAAATAATATTGAGACTTAATGGAATCAATTCGGGGCTAAAACTATGAAATCTGGAGGAAAAATGTCAAAAACGAAAATGTACTGTACGCTTCACGAAGTGTAGTCCTAAATTCTATATGTTTTGTATTTTGGCCATAAACTTTTCATCCGATATCCGATTGCGCTGATTCAAGTTGCAGATTAAAGAAGCCTCGAAGATCTACAACTTTAAAAGTCAAAATAATTTCTAATTCTGAATTTTCCATGGCCAAAATTAATGAACAATCCAGTATATGTTGTGTAACTACTATAGTCAAACTTCCACTAAACATGCTTGCATGTTTGGTGCCATATTTAATGCCATGTTTGTTGCCATATTTGATGTCATGTTTGGTGCCATGTTTGGTGGAGCAATTGGTGGAGCAATCGGTGGAGCAATTGGTGGAAGCCTTTAGATTTTCCTATAAATACCAAGCCATTTCATTTGTAATTCTAATACTTTCCTTAGGTTTTTGTAAGGAATTTAAGGATTGCATCTTGTGTGTTTATTTTTAGTAATTTAATTTATGCATTATTATTTTCAGTAATAATAGTAGTTTCTTTTTCTTCTCTTTTCTTTTATATTTAGTAGTTAGATTTTCGCTGGAGGAAGGGTGAAGCTTTTATTATTTTAATTTAGATTAATCTCCCTTAATTATAATATGAATATTATAATTCAAACTAAAAGGTTTACCGCCTTAATGGCTGGTTTTATTTATTTGACATAATGTGACACCGCCTATATGGCCGGTCTTTAGGTGACAGATGATTACCGCATATATGGCTGGTTTATGGATAAATAATGATACCGCCTTTATGGTCGGTCGGACTTAATTAAATCTGACTTAATGAGGATACCGCCTATATGGCTGGTTGGTAATATCAATGATAAATTCTATATTATAGTAAGGGAGATTTCTAAATTAGAAATAGTAAAGGTGGATCCTCCAACTCCCAGCATTTTATTTTTATTCTAGGGAAGTGATGAAACACAATATCCACAGACTTCATAATTGATTTTCTTTTTATGGGTAATTCTTTATTTTGTTTAATGAGTCTTAAGCTTAATGCTTCTTGTTAATTGGCTATTAATAAGACTGATTTGGTAAACTTAAAATGAACTAGACATAGGGATTTTAGGTTTCATCATTAGATTCAATAGCCCACGATCTTCATTGAGGATAGATAACCCTTTAATAGATTTCCTTACAGGATAGACATATACCTGTCGGGCGGGGGTAACCACTATTGGAACTTGAACTTAATGAATCCAGGTAATTTGGTTGACACAGACATATGGTTCAATTGAGTTATACTGGGTATTTACGTCTGACCATCGACAGAGGCTTTTGCATATCTTCGTGTTGTAGGTTAGCAAACTGATTTATTATACATATATAAGAAAATTAATTCATCTTTATAATAATATTATGTGGAGTCACAACCCTAGATCTTTGTGTCTTTTGATTATTATTTTCCTTAGTATTTTCTTTTATGTCTTTACGTATTTTATTTATCAAATCCACATTCAACCAACCAATCAAGCAATCATTCTCTTCTTTCTATAATTAGATACCTGTAAATAAATAGTATCAATAATTAATAACAACAATATGAATTAATTCCTCGTGGGATCGATATTTTTATACTACTTGAACGATACGTGCGTTTGCGTTATACGCGTGTGAGTACGCCGGTCAAGTTTTTGGCGCCGTTGCCGGGGACTTATTTTTCTTGAGTTATTAATTTTGAAGCTATCTAATTTACTTGTATCTAATTTTCTTTATTTTTATCTGTAATTTTATTTCTTTCTTTTGTTTTCAGGTGGTTGAAAAATGAAATATTATTGGGAGATTGAGAGATTACGAGCTTTACTAGAAGAAAATACACCCCAAATCTATGAGCAACAGTCCGATTTTCTAAGGTCCGTTGTCCAGCCCAACAATTATCACTGGATGCCAGAACCAAGCAATACTACATTTGCTCAACAGAACGAAATGAGGAGATGTGCAATTTCTGATGGTAACCACCCGAGCGATCAATGTATATACCTTTCAGAGTGGCAGAATTATTGGAGCCATTCAAGGTATGAAGAACCATCATATTTTCCATCTTATCCACCATCCAACTTTGATCTTTATCAAGAACCAGAACCATCCGAGAAAGATCAGATATTACACATGCTCAAAGATTGGTTTGAAGTACGAGAAGCTCAAAGTGATGTATAATTTCAAAGTCAAGCCGAATCCATTCAGAGAATGACAGATCAGATCAGATAATTAACAGAAAACCAGAGCTACATACCTTAAGGACCATTTTCAGATGACACTGATGAAGCCATCGAGTACCAAACATTTCCCGATGATATTTTAGCAGAGGAGGAGGCTGAGCAAAATCAGGAATCTGAGGTATCAGTTCTGGAGCCCAAACCAATAAAGTCTCTATTTGATTTTTATTATTCAGATTCTGACAATGATGAAGAAGCTGAGCTGTTTATATCAACTGCACCAACAAATGAGGATGGAATTCTGTATCCTCAAAATGAAGATCTTGGAGTGTCCATTACACAAATGTTTGAAGAAGATCTACATGAGCCAATCAGATCAGAGGATGAAAACCTAAAATCATACATATCTTTACATCCTCAGATTGACACTTATGAAGCATGCATTTCACAGATGACAGATGAAGAGCTGAATACGGAAAATTTAAAATATATCTGTGAAGAAAAGGTGGAGCAAGAAACAGAACAAATGGATTAGCAAATGTCTGACCTTATTGAAGATCCAGAGTATTCAGGCGAAACATCACTGTCTTAGGGAGTAAAATTTAGAGATATCACTCAGAAGCTTGACATAATGGAACTTTCATTCCAAGTCAAGCACCATACAAGACCTCCCGATTTTCTTTCTTTCTTTTCAGGAACCACTGGAGCAACAAAAATTAAAAAGGTGGCACAAGCACTGAATGGGACAAAATTCTTTTTCCCACTTTACCGTTGGAAGAGACCCTTCAAAAGCAACGCTCACAGGATTGTCTTTAATCGGACATCCAAAACGACACTGAAACCTCCTTGACAGATAGATTTCAGTCATGTTTGGCTGAAGACGAAAAATTTAACGCTAGTAGGGAGGCAACCCATGCAATTTATTTTAATATCTATTTTTATATTTTGTGTATACATGTTGTAGAGTTTTTTTGTGTTATTTTTGTAGGGAAATGCAAAAATGGAGCGTTTAATGAGGAATGATGTTGGACAATCACAAAGATGAGATTTAAGTCATTAGAGATGGCTGAGTAAAGAATGAATTCTTGAGACGCATCCTGATGAATTTATACTAAGCAAGTGGCGTATTGCGTACATAATTCTGTTGCCTTAATTATTGCTCTGATTTGCTTTTCTTTTATAATTATCTTTATTTTCGTAGACAGGATCCAGACTTTTTAACCTTTCACTATTTCTTTTGTTTTTTAGCTAACAATCGTCCTTTGGAAGATACTAGTGCTATTAGTACTCACCCTTTTTAGGTACTATAAATTCAACTCTTCATTGCACTTTTGAAGGCATCCAGATTTAAGAAAGAAATACATAAAAAAAAAAAATGGAAGCTACTTTAAGAAGACGAGTTGAAAATATCTGTGTGTTTTGCGGTACTAGTGTTGGTACCAAACCACAATACATAGAAGTAGCACAGGAACTGGGTCAAGTCTTAGCTAAAAGGAATATGCACTTAGTATACGGTGGAGGCAATCTTGGACTTATGGGGATCGTTTCAAAAGTTGTACAGGAAGGAGGCAATCAAGTCTTGGGAATCATCCCAAAAACCTTTGGCAGAGGCGAATCTAATAGGTCCATCAAACGGAGAGGAACTGATCGTTCCAGAAATGTCCAAGCGATTGGTGGAAATGATTAACCGTGCTGATGCTTTTATTGCTTTGCTAGGTGGCTTGGGCACATTGGAGGAAATTTTTATAGTGCTATCTTGGGCAAACTTGAACATACACCAGAAACCGATTGGGCTTTTTAACATTGAGGGATTTATGATTTTCTTTGTGTGTTTCTTGATGATGCTCGGAGAAATGGGTTCGTGACAAAACCTATGAAAGAACTCCTCTTTACTGCCAGAACTGCCCCGGATCTAATTGAACAAATCTTAACCTTTGAACCACAAATTGACGCTATCTTCTCCAAGATAAAATGGTCTGAGGATGATCGTGGTAAGAAGCGTCGGATAAATCTAGATCTTAACCTTTAATTTCCTTTCTAGATGTAGCATTTCAGCTAACCATGTATGATCTTCTAAACTCTTCTTCTACTGTTTAAGACATTGAGGACAATGTCTCATTTAGGTTTGAGGGAGGGAATAGTTGATTACTATCTTATTTATTTTGTGTTATTTTTATTAGATTTTTAGTCCAAAATTTTTTCGAAAAAGCCCCAAAAATTGAAAAAAATTATAAAAATTTAAAAATTGTTTTGTGTTTTTGTTTTTAACTTGATTAATCAGGTGAAATTGGTGAGAGATAGCTGTGTAAGGAGTTTCCACTCTTGATACGTATCCCAAGCCCATTTTTAAAACAAGTTAATATTTGTTTATTTCCTTTTGAATTATTTAATTTTTGAATTCTCCATAAAACGAACTAAAATGGATCTTCATATGCTCAGTTGGCAGGTATTACCAACATGCATGGTAACATACGAACATGAGCTGTAATTGAAAAGTTTGTAATATTCAGTACTCTAGTTTAATTGGAGGAAGCATATATAAATGGCAATGAAGTAAAAAAAAAATAAAAAGAAAAAAATGTGAAAAAAACGTCTGAGATCCGAGTTATTAAGTCCGTAGGGGTGTTTTAACACCTAGTGCCCTAAAACCAACTGGTTTGGGAGTCACTGGCCCAAAGCTCGCTACATGGATCGAAGATGTTGCAAAATATATATATATTTGAAGTCTGAGTAATTAAGTCTGCATGGGAGTCTGAACACCTAGTACCCTAAAGCCAACGGGTTTGGGAGCCACTGGCCCAAAGCTCGCTACATAGACGGAAGATATTGTATATAAATAAAAAAAAAATTGAAAAAGAAAGAAAAAAAACAAAAAAAAATAGAAAAATTATTCCATTGCTTAAAAAGATGTGAATTCTGATATAACTTTAAGATAAAAATATTACTCTCTTTTCAACTACACTTGTGACTATTGTGGGCAAAATGAGTTGATTAATATTTTGTTGGTTGTGTATATGAAGAATAGTAAAAATAATCAGAGAATTTACTTATTCGGTAATTTAGAAAGAAAGAAAACAACTACTAACTTGGAGTAGAAGTTTCACCTGTTTAGTCACTAACTTCTTTATTCTCTTTTTCTCTTATCTTTTTGCTTTTGTGTGCATTAGTTTTACTATCTTTTTACTTTTATCAAACGTTTGTGGGTATCATTACTGTAAGCCCTCACGAAACTACAACTCGTTCACTAGGGACACCTAGGGGTTTAAAGGATTGTTGCATGCGCTAAATGCAATCGTGATCCCTACGAAAGTGGCTTAGCTTAATTTTATTTTAATAATATTTATGTTATTTTATTTTGTTGTTTTGCTCGAGGACTAGCAAAATGTTAGGTTTTGGGGTGTGATGAGTGGTAATTATATCACTATTTCTCACTCATTTAACCTAATATTTTGTATAGTTTCTAGAGTTTTATGAACGTTTTGATATATTTTTATTTATTTTGCAGATAAAAATAATATTGAGACTTAATGGAATCAATTCGGGGCTAAAATGATGAAATTTGGAGGAAAAATGTCAAAAACGAAAATGTATTGTACGCGTCATGAAGTGCAGTCCGAAATTCTAATTTTGCGCATATCTTGTATTTTGGACATAACTTTTTCATCCGATATCTGATTGAGCTGATTCAAGTTTCAGATTAAAGAAGCCTCTAAGATCTACAACTTTGAAAGTCAAAATAATTTCTAATTCTGAAGTTTCCATGGCCGAAATTGATGAACAATCCAGTATATGTTGTGTAACTGCTATAGTCATTTTCAAAATATAAAATAAAAAAAAATATGTCAAACTTCCACTAAACATGCATGCATGTTTGGTGCCATGTTTAATGCCATTTTTGTTGTCATATTTGATGCCATGTTTGGTGCCATGTTTGGTGGAGCAATGGTGCAGCAATCGGTGAAGAAATTGGTGGAAGCCTTTAGATTTTCCTATAAATACCAAGCCATTTCATTTGTAATTCTAATGCTTTCCTTAGATTTTTGTAAGGAATTTAAGGATTGCATCTTGTGTGTTTATTTTTAGTAATTTAATTCATGCATTTTTATTTTCAGTAATAGTAGTAGTTTCTTTTTCTTATCTTTTCTTTTATGTTTAGTAGTTAGATTTCCGCTGGGGGAAGGGTGAAGCTTTTATTATTTTAATTTAGATTAATCTCCCTTAATTATAATATTGAAATTATAATTCAAACTAAAAGGTTTACCACCTTAATGGCTGGTTTTATTTATTTGACATAATGTGACACCGCCTATATGGTCGGTTTTTAGGTGACAGATGATTACCGTATATATGTCTGGTTTATGGACAAATAATGATACCGCCTTTATGGTCGGTCAGACTTAATTAAAATCTGACTTAATGAGGATACCGCCTATATGGCTGGTTGGTATTATCATGATAAATTCTATATTATAGTAAGGGAGATTTCTAAATTAGAAATAGTAAAGGCGGACCCTCCAACCCCCAGCATTTTATTTTTATTCTAGGGAAGTGATGAAACACAATATCCACACACTTCATAATTGATTTTCTTTTTATGGGTAATTCTTTAGTTTGTTTAATGAGTCTTATGCTTAATGCTTCTTGTTAATGGCCATTAATAAGACTGATTTGGTAAACTTAAAATGAACTAGACATAGGGATTTTAGGTTTCATCATTAGATTCAATAGCCCACTATCTTCCTTGAGGATAGATAATCCTTTAATAGATTTCCTTACAGGATAGACATATACCTGCCGGGCGGGGGTAACCACTATTGGAACTTGAACTTAATGAATCCAGGTAATTTGGTTGACATAGACATATGATTCAATTGGGTTATACTAGGTATTTGCGTCTGACCATCGACAGAGGCTTTTGCATATCTTCGTATTCTAGGTTAGCAAACCGATTTATTACACATATATAAGAGAATTAATTCATCTTTATAATGATATTGTGTGGAATCACAGCCCTAGATCTTTGTGTCTTTTGATTATTATTTTCCTTAGTATTTTTTTTATGTCTTTAAGTATTTTATTTATCAAATCCACATTCAACCAACCAATCAAGCAATCATTCTCTTCTTATATAATTAGATACCTGTAAATAAATAGTATCAATAATTAATAATAACAGTAGGAATTAAGTCCTCGTGGGATCGATATTTTTATACTACTTGAAAGATATGTGCGCTTGTGTTATACACATGTGAGTACGCCGGTCAAGTTTTTGGCGCCGTTGCTTTATACTACAAAATTGGCTTATGTTAATTTATTTTAGTTTGTTAATTATTTTTATTTCTTTTTTTTTTTGCCCAATGACTAGCAAAATGTTGAGTTTGAGGGTATAATGAGTGGTTAATATGTCTATATTTACCGCCACTTTATCTTACATTTTGTGTAATCTCGAGTTGTATGAATATTTTGATACATTTTGAGTATGTTTTTTAGGTCAAGATCATAATACAACTTAATCAAACTCAATGAGTGTTGAATCGGTAAATTCAAAATAAAATCGGACGATATTCCAATGTCTAGTATGCACGTCTCGACGCTGATTAGCACATTGTGACGCCCACTAATGTAATTTTGAGATAAAATCTTAATTTTGGTGTTTGTCCCGACGTCAATCAATGACCGTCACGATGTCCAAATGAAAGAATCCCGCGTCGCGACATTAAGCTATGTGCGTCATGACATTGAGCTATGCATGTCACGATACGGTCCTATATTCTGGTGCTTAAAGATCTCATGTTCCTTAAGATGGAAATATCTCATGGCCTCCTATATAAATATAAGCTCGTCCAAAACCTAAAAAAAGACTAATAACATACTTTTGAAGCCTGAATGACATAGAAGAATACCTATAGCAAGGCAAGAACGAAGTTCTTAACCGGTGATGGAGATTGAAGTTGAAGATTGCAAACGAGAGTTCTTTATTCCCTTCATTCTCTAGTTTATTTTGGATGAGTAATTATTTCGTAATAATGATTAGCTTGGATTGATTGAGCATTATAAGTAATAAATCATTGATTTGGGGATGTAATAGATCTCAAACACATGTTTAATTAATTGATTTCGATCTTTTTATTTTTTTAGGTGTGTTATTGAATTATTTATTATTCTATGTGTTTGAATGTTTGTTTTATTGTCTGGCCAATAATAAAATAGTTGTGGTAAATCCTTAAGACCTCGACAGAGAAAATTTGGGTTAGCCATGTGAATAATATAGCATGATCGAATTCTTTTAATAGATTTCCTTACATGATAGACATATACCTGCAGAGCTGACGTAGCTAATACTAGAACCAGATCTCAATGAATTTGGGTTAAGTTAGTTAACATAGACATATAGTTAATTGACTTAATTTGAATATATCTACCTAACCATTGAAAGAGGCTTGTAGATAATCTACCATTCTAGGTTAATAATCTGTAACAACAACCCATCTGAATGAAAAGTATATGAACCCATTATTTGCGTGTTTATATGAAGTTACAACCTTATGTTCTTCTATCGTATAAGGTCTTCTCCTTAAAGTTATTTATTTGTTCTTAGTTACTTTTCAGTTAATTAAATTAGTTTAATCTCCCTTTTTCAACCATTTATTTAGTTTTAGTTAAGTGGGTTAGATTTAATATTAATAAGAGAAATAATAAGTCTATGTGGGTACGATATCATACTTTTGTCACTATATTACTTGAACGATACGTGCGTTTGCGTGCGATAGTAAAATCGCGGTCACTGAGAAGCATAAGCTTGAGAGGAGGGCCTGAAGGGGTATGATTTGTCAAACGCACCCAAATTAAATGAACATACTTTTTAATCTATAAAGAGTTATGAGCCCATAATGAATAAGTAATGTTTGTATATAAATTGATCTGAATTACGAGAGAAATAAATTACCTGGCGGCCGATAATAGGGATAGTAACGGGCTGAGTATGATACATGAATGTTAATATTTGTATCTGATCCGAATGTATCAGGCCCTCGTACGGGTCCCCGTTCACATGGGATTTTTACCTCTATTATTACGGGTATACTAATCCCCGTATCTAGCCCGTTTATCTAACGGGTATAGAAAAATATTTACTTTCCCGCATCTAACGTACTGAATCTCATGGACCCATCTCTATAAGAATTTTTGCCACCCATAGCAGATAACAAATGACATTAGATTTTATGTAAACATTCTAACATACGAAATTAAATGTTATTTTATTTTAAACGACTAGAAAGCACAAGATTAGTTAATATAAAATAATCACATAAAAATAAAAATTCTATTGAAAACTTTTTAAGAAACTACTGAGCTCCGGTCCAAATAAGCCTGAAAAGCAAAGATTATATGCAAAGGAACTAAGCAATTAAGCTATGAACAAGAAGAATATATAAAGAAAAGAATAGCATATATGTAATGGTAAAAGAAAAGTTGGTGAACTAATTTATTTTTCATCTCTTTAGTTACCTTCAAGAAATGGGAATTTTCATGTCTTGAAACGATCTTTCCATAAATACTTCAGTTCATTTAATTTACCTTACCTTATAATAATAACACACTCTTTATAAAATATACTAGGGAAGAATTTAGTGAACATAAAAGAAAAGAATTGTCCACCCACCAAAAAAGAGAGAGCAACTGAAAAAAGTTAGCAACAAGACTTTAGTTTGGAAATCAAATACACAAGAGATGGCAACTTGGCCATGTTAATTCCCAAAGGTTAACGGGTATGAGTGAGAAGAAACTAATGGAAATGATGTGAAACCTTCATGGGTTTCTCAGGTTTCAATTTCATTTGCATATGCTGATTTTTTATTTTATTTTTATTAAGACTAGACAAAGATATCTCCAAAAGAGATTTGGTTCACTCTGATAAGACAAGTTAATTGTCTAGAGAATCATATGGGGTGTTTTGTATCAATTTGCATAAACAAATAAAAAAAAAAAATACACCAATACAAGGAAAATGACTCAATTCCCATTTCATATTTTTTCAAACTTATTTCATGTGGGATTTCAATTTCAACTGGATTAAAAGATATCAGTAGGTTATAATAATGTATTAAGTAACAAAAAATTAATTAAAGTTAAGACAATGTCTATCTCAAGGGATTAATTATGGGGATTTGTTCATGTTAAACTAATATTGAAAATATCCAATAAATTTGTATTTAAATATAAGATAGCACTACATATGAAAGGAGTGAGGATCTACTTAGGCCTTTACCATTTCTTTGTCGGCCATTTTTATTACTCCCCACCATTAACTCCACATGTAATAACCTAAATTAAAAAATGATACTTACACAAAAAAAATAAAATAAAAAATAACATACCACTAAAATATAAGTAAAATTATTTATCTTTTAGTATGTTTGTGCTATTTTTTGTGTCACTATCCTTACACAACAAGAGGCTCAAAGCATATAATTAGGGATGACAGAATTATCCGGATCTGGAAGATCCTGAAGGACCCGGGTCTGGAAAGATCCGGGTCCATAATATATTTTTACGGACCCGAGTCATGATTTTGACGACCCATGCGGACCTGGGTTCATATAATTCTGGATCCGGATATCCAGATCTGGTTAATTTTAAAGAAAAATAAAAAAATAAATATAATTTAAGATATTTTATGAAGTTAATTGATAATTTTTACATGAATCCAATTAATTTTAATTATATTTTAATGAATTTTATTTTTTGTATATTTTAGTGAATTTAAATTTGTGATAATTTAGGATTTTTCATGATATTAATTGATAAATTTATTTTTTTTATTTTTATACGGGTCCCGGATTCGAATCCAGGTATACCCAGACCCGCACCGGATATACACGGATCCGAATCCGGATGATTTCTCCCGGGTTCGGCCCCGGACCTAGGAAGTGAAAATCACTTCCAGATCCGGACCCCGATCCGTGCAGACCCAGATCCGGGTTCAGATTTTGTCATCCCTACATATAATAACAATAGACATAGTGGCCCTTAGAAGTACATATGAGAGTTGTCTGATCTAGTTTTGTCCCCATGATACTTTATGAGAGCTTGCAAATTTGACATTATAGCATAACTCCAACAACATGCAAGGATAAAGAGGACATTATAATATAGGTATTTTTAGTATCTTAAAAATTATCCAGCAAAATCACTAGCATTAGGGAGCATATTTATACATGCGATCAAATGAAATGCACTCAAGAAAATGATATAACATAACCAAAATGTCAGTTCTATAATGGATATATAGATGTTGGTTACATATTGTTGATTTTCGTTCCAGGGATAATTCGGGAAAAACCACTCCTCAAACAAATCTCCTTAAACTATGAATTTGTTTGGTTTTGGGACCAAATGCAAACTTAGCAAAAGATGGAAAACACACAGACAAAACAGAGGATTTAACGTGGTTCGACGGAATTGATCAAACCTACGTCCACTGACACAAATAGAAAAAAAGACTTTATTTCCACCTCGAGTCGGACCGACCTCTCTCTAACTCTAGCTCGGCTGACCGGCCTCTTACTAGCTTTCGATTACACTTAAGTTCTTTCCCTCTCTATTACAAGTGAAGAGACAAATTAGCCAACCCCTTATAATAAGTTCTCAACCCTTTTATATATTAGGACAAATTCTACTGTTACAACAGCTTATGACGTCAGCCACGTGAAACGCCCATTACTCGCACGTTACGGCCATTCATGACGTCTGTCACGTTTCCTTACCGTTATTTCCCATTACTCATACATTATTGCCCATTACTCGTACGTTACTCCCATCCAACGGTCTGTCGACTCTAGGTTTCTTGTAGGGCTTACGTCATCCATTCACAATCATAAGATTAAGCAGTCCCGACCTAGGTAACTAGGTCGGTATACCGAGGTGGTCAATATCAGATCATCTTCTTCTCTTCTTTATCAGGTCGGGTTGAAAGGGTCATGTGACTTTCTTGGATCGATACCCCAAAATAAGTGACACCCTTCCTTGCAGTCACTAGAGGGTCGGTCTTCTTTCAGAGCATGATGATGGGCCGAACTTTGCACATCGGGTCGGTCTTAGCAGATGTTCTAATACTGTCGAATCCTCTGATTCTAACCTCAGGTTGCCTTTCTGCACCTCGGGCTCAGATCCCTCTGTCCGACCTCTCATCCTTGCAACGACTTTGACCTTTTATCTGCTTGCTGCAATCCCCATTCTACCCTTCCTAGGGATTATGACTTATTGGGAGCTGAAAATCACCATCCACATCTACCCTATAGTTCTCGGTATCAACGAGTTAATGAGTTGATGCCGAGAACTATAAAAAAAAGATGGTGGTACATGGATCTGGAAGCCGATCTGATGTCCTCGGGCTAATACTTAATCCTGATCCAGTCCAAAATCTCTAGTGTGCTATATTTCTCGGCAGATACCACAACTTCAAGCTTCAATGTTTCTTATGAAAATCCACGTCGGGTTCACAACCCTGATCTGGCACCTCTATTTTTTATTCGTAACTTAGTCATCTCTTCCACTTGGCTCTCTCTGATAAAAAGGTTGATCCGAGGTAACCCGAGTCAGCTCACACATTGGCTTCTCTACTTGAAGAAGCTCATCTCATGCCACATCGGGCTGATGCATGCTTTCGACATGTTGCAATCTAGGTAGGAAATAATCTGCAAAGACCTGTAAAATAAAACATGGGTCACGAGGAAAGCTCATCTCGGGCTATCGCACATAAAAGTGCCTTGGCAGGACGTAACCCAGCCCCGAGCTGATAATAATATATTTTCCACAAGGGAATGTTCCCTCATTGTGCCATCAATATTCGGCATGTGGGAGAAACTCCAACTCATGCCAATGAAGATAATAAGGCTTCGGTGGGACGTAACCCGACCCCGAACTACAATAAGTACTTGGCCATAATGGAATTCTCCCTCATTGTGCCACCAACATGGTCTCGACGTAGCGAATGTAGACTCGAGCCATCAAATCACTAAGCAGACCCGAGCTAACAAATCACTATGACCTCGGCGGTATGAAAGCGGACCCGAGCCAAAAAATCACTACGACCTCAACGGTACGAAAGTAGACCCAAGCCAACAAATCACTACGGCCTCGGCGGTACGAAAGCAGACCCGGGCCACTAAACTTTCATCTAAGACTTAACAACGATGGAATATTTTCAACCTCTGAAAATCACCATGGAGACCGAAAATGGCGTCCCACTTCAAGTCATCCACCAAAAATAAAATCAAGATTAAAAACAAGACAAACAAAACGAGGGTGACTTAACACATACCCTACACTGACCCAAAAAGAAACAATAAGAGAGGTTGAGACAACGCCATGCTCTATGCCACCCAAAACAACAATTTTGAACCTTACAGTCCAATGTCTCGGTGAACCGATCTACGGATATAGGGGTGGCCAATAGCCATGAGACCCTTCCATACTAGGCAAGCCCCGAGTCTGAAAACGCCACGAAGACCCTCAGGTCTTCCCCATGATATGCTTCTACGGATCCGAAATGGGATGGCCAGTGTCACGGGGGTAATCTCCCTCCCCGTGCTCGGCATACCCGAGGCTACAAACACCACGGAGACTCTTAGGCCTTCCCTGTGCTATGTACCTCCCGAGGCTACAAATGCCACAGAGGCCCGTGGGCCTTCCCCGTTCTATGCACCTCCCGATGATACCGTAGTATCTCAATTATCTTCAATCTGTGCATGTGATGATTACCAAGGGGTACCAAGTGTTGTGTCGACTCTTTCTCCGAGCGTGCTCTGGATACCCAAGGCGCCAAACATCATACAGGTCTTTATGCTTAAGCTCCCCAAAGATGCAAGTCATTGGATAGTGCTCCACCCCGTAGGTTTGATAATGACACTAGGGATTGGCATGTCGCGGGGGGTTCACGCGTTTCCCACATGTCCTTCATCCCTTCATGCATTATGAACTCCTCGAAGGTGCAAGTCATGAGGTATTTGACGCTCCAGCCTGGGGGTTTGATAATGACACTAGGGATTGGTGTGTCACGGGTTTCGCGCCTTTCTCACATGCCCTACACCCCTTCATGTATTCCGACCACAAACATCTCTCAAGAATATTAAATATGCCTTTCCCCCTTTAATAATAAACAAGCATGGATAAGCAGGTTTTTATCTAAGAAAGGGAAAGTCTTATTCATATTCAGGGGATTTACTGCCCATCTTAAAACTCTTTGTGGGTCAATTTAAGAGAGACTCTATTGAAAATATTTCCTAAGCATCTCAGCATTCCAAGGCTTCTTGAGCCAGGTACAATCCAAATGTTCCAAGCGATAGGTACCCGTCCTGGTGATATTACTACTGGCGCTGCCTCATCCTCATGATCAACATACTCATTGAGGTAGCTGTTCCTCACCAAGTCCTCCACCTGCTCCTGCAGGTCTCTACATCTTTCTGTGGCATGTCCCATCATACATGGTGCACACAATAAGCCTTGTTGTCTCTCTTATCAATGGGAAACCTCATCGGGTCGGGTTTAGTCAGCAGACACTTGTCCCGTATCTCCCAAGCTATTTGTGCCAAAGGTCTATTGAGTGCAGTATACGTCGCGTCTCTTGTAATCTTGAGCTCCTTCTAGGTTGGTCATGGTCTCTTCGTTTTCTTAGTCATTTGCTCATTTTGTATTACGGCCAGACTCTTACTACCGATGAAATCTTCCCTCATTCGACTAAGCCCTACCGGAGTCTGTTCTACCGCCGCTCTTTCTTTCAGGTTTTCAATCATCTTTATCCTGGCCTCCAAGAAGGCTTGAGTTCCCTCTATTTCCATCCGCAAGTTCTCCTTCATTCTCTCCATCCACCTCACCACCGTGTCCTCTAAAGATCTATGGTTCCCGTCTCCTACCATCGTCTTAACGCACTTGTTACTTTTTGTAATGTTCCTCACAGATAGCGCCAACTGTTGACGATTGATTTTCATTCCAGGGGTAATTTGGGAAAAACCACTCGAATAAATCTCCTTCAACTGTGAATTTGTTTGGTTTGGGGACCAAATACAAACTTAGCAAAAGATAGAAAACACACAGATAAAATAGAGGATTTAACGTGGTTCGGCGGAATGGATCCAACCTACGTCCACAGACACAAATAGAAAAAGACTTTTATTTCCACCTCTGGTCGGACCGACCTCTCTCTAACTCTAATTCGGCTGACCGGCCTCTTACTAGCTCTCGCTTACACTTAAGCTTTTTCCCTCTATATTATAAGTGAAGAGACAAATTAGTCAACCCCTTACAATAAGTTCTCAACCCCTTTATGTACTAGGACAAATTCTACTGTTACAACAACTTATGACGTCAGCCACGTGAAACACCTATTACTCACATGTTATGGCAATTCATGACGTCTGCCACGTTTCATTGTCGTTATTGTCCATTACTTGTACATTATTGCATATTACTCGTATGTTACACCCATCACTTGTATGTTATGCCCATCTAACGGTCTGGCGGCTCTAGGTTTCTTATAGGGCTTATGTCATCCATTCATAATCATAAGATTAAGCAGCCCCGACCTAGGTAACCGGGTCGGCATACCGAGGTGGTCATTGTCAGATCATTTTCTTCTCTTCTTTACCAGGTCGGGTTGAAAAGGGCCATGTGACTTCCTCGGGTCAGTACCCCAAAATAAGTGACACCCTTCTTTGCAGTCACTAGAGGGTCAGGTCTTCTTTCAGAGACCGATGCTGGGCCGAACTTTGCACATCTGGTCAGTCTTAGCAGATGTTCTAGTGTTGTCGAATCCTTTGATTCTGACCTGGGATTGTCTTCCTGTACCTCGGGCTCGGATCCCTCTGTCCGACCTATCATCATTGCAATGACTTTGACCTTTTATCTGCTAGCTGCAATCCTCATTCTACTCTTCTTAGAGATTATGACTTCTTGGGAACTGAAAACCACCATCAACACATGTGATGAAATTAATAACCCGAAATAAACCTAAAAACTAGTTTTAGAGTAGAGAATTATCCGTCGTTTATATTTTAGGTTTATTCATTCATCTCAGTCAATCTGAAATATTTTCCTCAATACTCTGTCAATGTGAGATATTCGGCTCTGCTATCAAATTACAATTAATTAGCATAACTCAATTCAAAAGTTAGTTTTTTCATTGAGTTAAACCTATAAATTTCAATAACATGACTATGAATAATGAATCCTTATTCTTTATTATATAAAAGCATTTATACTAAATACTTCATATCAAAATCTTTTATCCCTTTTCATTTTTCATAATCTTCGAAAAAAGAGAGCATTAGCTCAAAAATAATTGTTAACTAATCTCTCATTAGCCCTTCAGAGGCATTAAGCATCATCTCAGCTCCAAAGGAAATTAAACAAAGTAAGAGTTCATGAAGAATAAGCAAAACCTACTCTTTTGTTTGATCTAAGCCTTGCGAGGTTCTCTATTTTTTCTCTTCTTTTCCTTCTAATTTATTCTTTATATTGATAGTGATTTTCAGCCCCGAGGAACTCTGGAGCCTGAAGAGGGGTATAATGGGATTTGTATTTAAATAGATAGAGGTCCAAAGTTCATGTGAAGGATGAGAGGTCAGACAAATGGACCCGAGCACGTGGCACAGAAGGACCTGAGGGAAGAACTAGTTGGATAGATGAGGATACCGACCCGACCTAATGAAAAGATATCAGATTCAGCAGCACTTGAGCATCTATAGAGGCCGGCCTGAAGTGGTCTGTGAATACCGACCCGACCTGGTAAAGAAGCAAGGAAGATGATCCAACACCATTCACCTCGGCATGTTACCTGAGGAATGAGATTGAGGTTGTAGTATTGTTTGGGCCAAATTTGGTCCAGGGGTAGTTTCGTCATTTTACTCCAGACCCAATACTGGACGCACCCCTGAAGCCTCCTAATCAAACCCCAAAGACATAATGTCGGCCCAGGCCCGATGAACACCAACACCCATAACCGAAGGACCATCCATAGGCCGGCCCACGTAACGCCTCAATTCATAAACTACACCACAAACTCAACAGTTGCCAGCCAACAACGGGCAAACACAATAAAACCCCCCTCATGAAGTCAACAGTTATGGATGCCCAACGGACAAGCAATCAAAGAGCAATAAATGCACGCAAAGGCGTGTATATAAGAGAAGAGGCTCCAGAAGAAGGGGGCGAGCTCTGAGACCCGGAACCTAATATTACTCTCTCCATAGCTCTCAGCTCCTCCTATCTACCGCCCTCACGGCACCCTACGAAGCTCAAGGTAGTATCTTACTTTGACCTTCATACTACTACTACCTTTATTCTTTCACTGACTTGGGCGTCGGAGTGCCCCCGGTACCCACCACACCGGTGGGCAATGCTCCCGCTCACTCTACATCTTTGTTTCGCAGGATCGCCAGTGCCCCCTTCTATGAAATCTCAATTGTGGACCTCGGGTGAAAATCAGTGTCTACAAGTATCTTGTGCTTATGTATGAATGACGTATGCCCTACATGAAGGTTTGAGCCTCCAAAAGGCTGATATGACGAGGGTAGGTCAGAGACTTTCCCTCTAACACACAAAACAATATTGGAGTGGTTGTGTTACAGGTTGTCACGTGGACAAAATGTGTAGCAGAGGACAAAAGGTGGGAATGATAGCTTTCTGTTGGCAGTGGTTGAGTCAGAAAATCAGAGCTATTGTTTGCAGAGTGGTTGGGGAAAATGAGCATGAGCGACAATGACAGGATTACGTGAACTGAAGTCACAAGTTGGTGGAACAGTAGATTTAGAAACCTATATAAAGGGATTGAAGACTCAGATTTAAGGGTTGGAAATTTTATATTTCATCGCTTGTAGAGAGAGCTCAAAAAACTTAGTGAGAGAGAGAAATTTGGTCAGTTCAGACCCGAGCTAGTCATAAAATTTTCCTCTTTGTGCCCTATGGACGTAGGTTGGAGCTACTCTATGCTGAACCACATTAACCTCTTGATTTCTCTGTGATTTTCTGTTTGCTTGCCAAGTTTGCTTTGGTTCCCAACTAATCAAACAAATTCACTGATTGTGGGAGGTTTGTTCGAGGGGTTGAATTCCCATAATACCATTGGAATGAAAAACAATCGTCAGTAGTTGGCGCCGTCTATGGGGAGCCAGTACGAAAAGCAGCAAACACATTAAGGCGATGGTGGGAGAAGAAAATCATAGAGCTATTGAGGCCTCAGTGGCAAGGTGGATGGAGAAAATAGAGGAGAACTTGGGGATAGAAAATGAGGGAACTCAAGCCTTCCTAGAGGCCATGATGGAGAGAATTGAAAAGTTGTAAGAGATAATGACACGAGAACATACACAGGTGGGGTGTAGTCGAAGGAAGGTAGATATCGCCAGTGGTAAAATGTTCATCGTTATAGAAAGGGTGCGAATGACTGGGAAAGGAAAACCCAGCAAAGTAGGGTCAAAAGATCGTGAAAGGAAAGAGCCAAGACCAAATACTTGCCGTAATGGAGTCGGCGGATGGAAGAGACCAAGACCAAGCAAGTAAGAGCTCAAGCCTACAATCGTGAGAAACCTGGTTCCATGACTAAAAACTTTGATTTGAGTCGCTCATATAACATGGGACCCTGTGTATATTGCCCTCAATAGGCCTTTGGCACAGATAGTTCATAAGATACAGGACAAACGTTTGCTGACTGAACCCGACATGAGGGGATTCAAGATAGATAAGAGGAATCAAAGGGTCTATTACGCCCATCATCAAATAAATGGGGCATAACACGGAGAATTGCAGGGATCTGTAAGAACAAGTCGAGGACCTGGTGAGAAATGACTGCCTCAATGAGTATGTTGATCATCAGGTTATGAGGGTGAGGCTATGCCAATAGCAAAAGTCATCGGGCCAGAAGCCTATCATCTGGAGCAGCTGGATGGCACCCAGCTCAAGAAGCCCAGGAATTCATCGATGTTGCAGAGGTATTTTTCAATAGAGTCTCTCTTAAAAAGACCCTGAAAGAGTTATAAGAATGGCAGTAGATCCCAAGAATATAGATAGGGCTTTCTTTTATAAATAAAAGCTTGTTCACATATGCTTATTTATTATTTAAATGAGAAAGATTTATTTAATATTCTTGTGAAGTACTCATGATCAGAATACATTAATGGGTGCAAGACAGATGGGAAAGAAGTGACTACCATAACATGCCAATCCCCGGTGTCATTATCAAACCTCCGAATTGGAGCGTTAATACCGAGTGGCTTGCACATTTGAGGAATAAAGCAAGAAGACATGTGTGGTATTTTATGCCCTAAGGTAATCAACACACGGATTGATTAAAGACACCTATGAGGTACTATGGTATCCTCAGGTTTGCATAGTAAAGAAATAGTCCACGGGCCTACGTGTATTTGCAGCCTTGGGATACGCCTAGCACAAGGAAGGAAATTCCCTCGTGGCACTGACCATCACATTTAAGACTCGCCAAACATAGCATGAGGAAGGTAATGAAGGCCTTTGTGGAGTTTAAGAGGCTGCGATTTTTTTAGCATATAGGCACTCCTTATGACGTTGGTCATCCCTCCAGTCCCCAGCTCAGTTCACTAGGACGTCTGAATTGTAAGATTAATAATTATTATTTTAGGTAACGTGGAGCATGACGCTGCTTCAGTTCCCTCGATATCTTTTTTGATTGGTATAGAGTATGTGATATGTCACCCTTATTATCTTTTTATTTTTATTTTAATGGGAAACTCGGTATGAGACACCATTACCAGTTTCCAAAAGGATGGTCGGAGACTAAAAATCTTCCCTCTCGACCAAGCCTTGGTAAAGATTATGGTGGCTCGGGGTTAGGTATGTCTCACCGAGGCCTTGTCATATTTGATAGAATGAGGTTAGAGTTTCTCCCCAACGACCGTTTGGATGGCACAAGAATGGAACATTCCCTTTGTGGCCAAGTGATTTTACCTGCTCGGTATTGGATATGTCCCACTAAGGCCTTGTCATGTTTGATGGCATGGGATCAAAGTTTCTCCTTTATGGTCATTTGTATGGCACAAAGAGTGAAAATTCCTTTGTGGCCAAGTGATTTTATCTGCTCGGGGTAAGATACGTCCCACCAAAGCCTTGTCATGTTTGATAGCATAGGGTCGGAGTTTCTCCCCCATAGCTGTTTGGATGGCACAATGAGGGAAAATTCCTTTATGGCCAAGTGATTTTATCTGGTCGGGTTCGAGTACGTCCCACCAAGGCCTTATTATACTTGGTTGCATGGGTCAAAGTTTCTCTCACATAGCCATAATTGGATGGCTAAAGAAGGGAAAATTCCCTTATGGACAAGTGATTTTATTGACTCAGTGTCGGGCTTTGTCGTGTTTGATGGCATGAGTCAGAGTTACTCCCTCACGACCATATGGATGGAACAATGAGGGAACATTCTCTTACGGCCATGTGATTTCATCGGCTCGGGGTTCAGTACGTCAAACCTAGGCCTTATTATGTTTATTGGCATGAGGTCAGAGTTTCTTCCTCATGGCCATGTTTGGATGGCACAAGAAGAAAGGCTTTCATAAGCTATGGCTTGGTCAATGTTCACTTGGTTGGCCGTGAAGTTGAAGGTGGGGAGAAGGTGAGCCATGTCCTCTCTCACGTCATCAGTGAAGTTATTGATCCCCAATAGCGGGGTTCTTTCTTCATCTGAAGAAGAGGCAGTCGGAGCTTTGCCCTTCTTACCCTTGATTTTATTCTTAAGAGCAATCTCCGTAGGTTCTTCTGTCTCTTCACCCCCGACCTGGTGGAAGCGTCTTTTAGGGGGTCATGAGGGAGTAGGTTTAGTTCGAGATGGTTGGGAAATGCTCAAAGTTGTGGTTGACTACGGGATGTTTGAAGCTTGGGGTGCAGGGGTTGGTATTTGGTTATTTTGGGGGTCACTTGAGAGTCCGAGGGTGAGGTAGTTATGTGCGTTGCTTTTTGCTTGTCTTCTGGCGGGATCAGGGTAGAGACTCGGGGGACGAGCTGTTAGACAATTATGACCCATAGCATCACTATTTATAAAAACACATTATAGTTTTTGTACAAATTAACTATGAGACTATGGAAATTACCATTTTATCATTTTGTAATTGGATTACTTAAATATAAAGTGATAAAAGTCCTTATGATTAGTTCCGGATTATAAGATATGAGACAGTATCAATCCACTAAGGTTTAATCATTAAATATCCCTAGTCGTAGCATTATTGAGACTGGACATCGATAATACGGAATAGACTAGTATTGCACTTGTGCGCGTTGTGGGAGCATAACAGTATAATTCTCATATATTTAAGTATTGGATACTTATGCAAGTGTGATAGGAGGTTATGTTCAAACAAAATAGTTCTTAATCTATGGAGATGGAGAACTTGAGGTAACTGGGTATACCGACGTAAGTTTCCAACCGATAAAGACGACTCTAAGTCACAATCTGGGTACGTATTTTGTTTGAACAATGGAGCAGTAAGCTGGAAATCTTCCAAGCAAGAGACTGTTGCCGATTCAACAACAGAAACGGAGTACATTGCTGCAGCTGAAGCAGCAAAAGAGGAAGTTTGATCCATAAATTCCTAATTGGATTAGGAGTAGTTCCGTTAGCATCTGAGCTCATTCCATTGTATTGTGACAATAACGGGGCTATAGCGCAGGCTAAGGAACCGCGGTCTCATCAACGATCCAAGCATATTCTTCGACATTTCCATCTGATTCGTGAGATCATACATCGTGGCGATGTGAAGATCGAGAAGGTCGCATCAGATGACAACATTGCAGATCAGCTGATGAAAGCTATTTCACAGCAAAAGTTTGAGCGACATGTACATAGTTCAAGTGTTAGATGCTTGAGTGACTGGCTATAGGCCAAGTGGGAGATTGTTAGACAATTATGACCCATAGCGTCACTATTTGTAAAAGACATTATGGTTTTTGTACAAATTAACTATGTGACTATGAAATTATCATTTTATCATTTTGTAATTGGATTACTTAAATATGAAGTGATAAAAGTCCTTATGATTAGTTTCGGATTATAAGATATGAGACAGTATCAATCCACTAAGATTTAATCATTAAATATCCCTAGTCGTAGCATTATTGAGACTGGACATCGATAATGCGGAATAGACTAGTATTGCACTTGTGCCCGTTGTGGGAGCATAACGGCATAGTTCTCATATATTTAAGTATTGGATACTAATACAAGTGTGATAGGAGGTTGTGTTTACCGATGGTATGGAAACAGCTTCGCTTCGAATAGACCCCACGAAATCCCATTGGTTGTATGACAATGTGTCTATGGGAATCCGATTCAGGGTAGGTGTATTTGGTCTTAACCTGAGACTTGCATTGCTAATACTTGTGAGAATCATTACGCTTTAGTTTTGGCCGTCCGGGACTTTAACAGGTTCTGTGTACGCCTCTTCTGGGCTTATTGAGAATCATAGAGTATTGGATGTGATGTCAAGATGGAAGTATCACTTCAGTCATATGAAGATGATGATCACGCAGGGATACACAACTGGTACTCTAATGTATTGCAACCATCGGGATAATATGAAAACGTCATGATTATCCGATTAAAGAGACTAGTTGCTTGTGATCTGATATGCTTCGTACGGGGCAGACACTACTCCAGCCCCAGGCCTTGCATGTGACATCTGATACTGGATCGCAATACGTAATACTACGTATTCTACGCCTGACATAGATTGTATATTCCAGTAAGAATATTTCTGGAGAATTGGGTAGGCACGGTGCTTTGCTAGAAGCCAACCATGTCTTGTAAATCAGTTAGCACGTAGTACGAGGTTTGCACTTAATCGGATAGTCCGATAATCGGATTTACTGCCAACATATACAGAGGTCTCTTGGGTCGCTTCCCAAAGATTCACCGATGACAGTTGACTTAAATTAGAATTAATCTGGGATTAATTAAGAGAGAGAAAATTAATATGGGATTAATTGAGGCATTATTTAATATGGGATTAAATGTGTTCGGAAGAGAGAGAGCGCGATTAATTTGCAATTAATCGGTAAAATAAATTTAATAGTTAAATTTGATTTTTCTATTTAATTTATTGATATGGGCTAAAATTAATATATCAGATATATTAATTGGAATTAGATTTCAATGTGAAATTAAAGTCGGAATTTAATACATGCAAACAGATTAATTTAGAATTAATTCGTAAATGACATTCGTAATAAATTTACGAGGCATCATTATTTAATTAAATTAGATTTAATTAGTTAGCGACGAAAATTCATTTAAACGGATCCGAGCCGCGGTAAATATTCATAGAAACTGTTTCAATTTTGAATTCAAAAAGTGGGGCCCACTTCACATGTGGTAGTTGGGAGAGTGGTTGACATTTATGCCAAACCACCTACTTTCCAACCACCTTGAAATGGTTTTGGTGAAACCATTTACGCAACCACCTTGTTTAGGTAAAAACGGTAAATTGGTTTTACCAAAAGCCTTCTCTCTTCTCTCCCTCCCTTTGAACACACACAATACAAAATTGAAATCCTAAGAACACAAATGGGCGTGAGCTTCTCCATTTTCTCTCTTGGATTTTGTGGCAAAATTATTCAAAGCTAGCACTTCAAAGATCAACAAAGGTGATAGGAAAATAACTCAAAGCTTGGAATCAACATTCAAAGGTTGGATCTTCGAGATCTCTTCTCAAAATTTTAAATTTCAATCCGTTCATTGTAAGTATATTCTGTAACTTATAATGATCTTAATCACACATATTCATGCTTCTTAGATCATTGGCATGTTCTAGGAACACTAACACGAGTAATGTTGGACCTGCCCCGAGAAGCCCTCATGGCCTCCTGAACAATCTGTATTGGGCTTTTGAATCTAGACATACATGGAACAAATGGAAATATTTAGAGCATGCAAAAGAAAAATATAGGTAACTTGAACAAATATGAGATAATAAGAAGATAACAAACATGAAGTCAATGAGTTAGTTAGAAATTACCAGTCTACTTGGACTGGGGTGGTAGAGTGCTTGGGGTGAGGCCTGAGTCGACAAGAGCAAAAGGTTTGACGAGGTCCCTATAGTGTACCCCGAATTCAAAGCATTCTTTACCCTGACCCGGATCTCATGGTGGACTTTTAGGAGATTTCCCCAACAAGTTGCAAAAAGCTCAGAAATTAGTATAATATTGAACTAATCAGGGAGATTTTGGAGGACGATTCATTACCTCAAACTCGAAAGATATAGGGAATTGTGATGCGCTTGCCGTCGCCCTGATGATGCCTTCCCCATGGCCCCTCAACCTAGAACCATTTGTCCTTAAAGGTTTTATTGGTGTCCAGAGATTTATGATGGTGTTGGGAGAGCTAATTTTCTCTGAGCTAAATAGGTTGAGAGGTAATACCAACCTTTGTATTCTTTTGGGTTGGTATTCCTCCGGTATAACCTATTTAGCTCAGAGAAAATTAGCTCTCCCAGCCTAGCTCGGCTACAGATCACGTACAGGCCAGCCAGCACCTTTCATCCATTCAGATTCAGCTAGCACGGGGTTAGATTCATTGCTGCCAGTATCTTCATAAAATATTTATGTATAGGCAAGCACAATCCTATGTCAAAAAAGGTTGTGCAGATGCCACCTGATCATCATAGATACGGCTCGTCTGATCCCATTCCCTTGGGTCACTTTGTGTTATGGCCTCAGGAATGTTGAACATTTCCCTTAGTTGTTCTAAGTCGGCCTCGGTGATTGATGAAGCCTGATCCATATTCAGGTTCACGAAGTCGAGATAGAGATGATTTGGCTTAGGTCGGGGCACTCTTATAGGGTAAGACTGATCTTCCTCTCCAGAGATGGTCAATGTTGTGTCATAGTCATCAGGACTTTTCGGTGATGAGCTGTGATGTGCAGCATGTTAGGAGGTAAGTTATCGAGGGGAGTGGGGGATGAAGTCTCTGAGTCCGACATTCCTATCAAGTCAAAACTCGATGAGAGAGGTTAGTTCAAAAGAACACTTCTAGAATTAGTTCTATGATTAGTAGAGTTGTATACGTGAAAACTAAAGTTTATTATGTCATAGTCTCTATGAAGAGGTTAACCCTGGAAATGGGCCCTAAGCATCATAGAAATGGCAAAACAGTAAAATATAAAGCATTATGCAAGGAAAAAAACTCCCACAGAGAACCCCGAAACACATGGTTCTTATCCATAAAGAAAAAATCCATAAAAAACACATCTAAACATGCACTCAAAAGAAAAAAAAAAAACATCCACCCAAAAGTAAACCCACCCCTTATACTTCCGTTAACATACGAAAACCTAGAACAAGCAGTAAAATGCAAACAAATCGCACCAACAGACCACCTTCATTATTGCAAGCAGAAGCATAAACAATGAGAGAATAAGTAAGAAAGGAACTTACTTGTAGAAGCTTGAAGATCTTGATGAGGATGCTTGAAGTTGCTGAAGGCTTGAAGTTGCAATGGACGGTGTGAAGCTTAGAGATTTTTTTGGGAGAAGACGAAGTGGTAAAAGAAGGGTTTGAAGAAGAATAATCGTTAAATAGGTCATTCGGGTTGGTCTCGGCCTTCAAATTAAGCAAAGTGTACAGGATCAGCGACACGTGCAATGATGATCACATCCGTTGAATTCAAATGAAGGGTGTAGATTAAAACCATTGTTTCAGTTAAACATATCTATCCTAGGTTTTGGCGCAAGCCATGGATGTTTGGCTTCTCGGGGAGACAAAGCAAAAAGAAGCCCTGACAAACATGACTGAAATTATGGATAGTTGCTAGCCAAGACTTGAGGACATAGGCAAAATCCACTTTTATTGTAGTTCCCGACATCAACTCACCAACTCATTGATACCGAGAACTATGAGACATTTATTGATGGTGATTTTCAGCCCCGAGGAACTCTGAAGCCTGAAGAGGGGTATAATGGGGTTTGTACTTAAACAGATGGAGGTCCAAGGTCCATATGAGGATTAGCGGTCAGACAAATGAACCCGAACACGAGGCGCAAAAGGACCTGAGGGAAGAACCAATTGGATAGGTGGGGATACCGATCTCACATAATGAAAGGATATCAGATTCGGCAGCACTTGAGCATCTGCAGAGGCCGACTCAAGGTTGTCTGTGAATACCGACCCGATCTGTTAAAGAAGCAAGGAAGAGGATCCGGCATCATTCGCCTCGGCATGCATCTCGAGGACCGAGGTTGGGGTTACAGTATCTTGTGCTTAGGTATGAATAAAGTAAGCCCTATATGAAAATTTGAGCCTCTAGAAAGCTGATATGTCATTGGTAGGTAAGAGACTTCCCCTCTGACACATGGAACAATATTGGAATGGTTGAGTTGCAAGTTGTCACATGGGCAGAACATGTAGTAGAGGACAAAAGATGGGAATGATGGATTTTTACTGACAGTGGTTGAGTCAGAAAACCCGAGCTATTGTTTATAGAGTGGTTGGAAAAATAAGCATGGGCGACGATGACAGGATGACATGAACTGACGTCACAAGTTGGTGGAACAATAAATTTAGAAACCTATATAAAGGGGTTGAAGACTCAGATTCCAGGGTTAGCAATTTTATTTTTCATCTAATGTAGAGAGAGTTCAAAAAACTTAGTGAGAGAGAGAAAGTTGGTCGATTCAGACCCGAGCAAGTAATAATATTTTCCTTTTTGTGCCCGTGGACGTAGGTTGGATCCACTCTCCGCCAAACCACGTTAACCTCTTGATTTCTTTGTGATTTTCTTTTTGCTTGTCGAGTTTGCTTTATTTCCCAACTAACCAAATAAATTCAGTGCCTGTGGGAGGTTTGCTCGAAGAGTTGAATTCTCATAACACCATTGGAACGAAAAATAGCTGTCAACACTTTACATAATCTAGATTTATTTGATTAAAACCTAGAAGCTTGGCTTGGTTTGTGTGTGTATATTTATTATCCTAAGCATAACATAAAGATTGAGAATCTTCTAAAACATATTGAGGTTACTGAAATGTTCAGTTGCCATAGTTTATATTGTCAAAAGTTCATGACCACCATTGTCAAAGTTTGGTGTAACCATAAAAAACCACCAAAATAATTTTTGGTGGATTTTTTTTTGGTTGACTTTTTGAGCTATATGTTTGGCTATAAATAGAGCTCTCATTTGAGAGTTAAAATCATCCCAACAATAAGTTCCAAGTAAGAGAACTTATAGATAGTGTTTTAGTGAGATGTTTTATTCATGTTTTGTAATATTTATCAATTCTATTCAAATAGTAATAGAGTTGTTTTCCATCATAAATACTCTTCAGTGATCAGAGAATTGTAAGTGCTATTAGGAGCTTTACTTATACATTGGGGTCATAAAATGAATAACGAAACTCGGCTTGGAAAATTTGAGTTTCGCAAAAGTGCTCAAAATATAGTTTAAACATACCATTAATGTGTTCATGATGAGATGATGGTATTTTTCGGTGATCAAATGGAGACATGATGAAGCCAAACGCGCGTCATGCAGTGAACAAAGAGTTGCACATCTACCTCACACATCGCATACGCCTTTTGAAGGTTGAAGATATTGGAGTTGGTGTTTGAAGCGTCAATCCCAATAATATATTGTACATTATATTTTATTATTTATTAATAAGATAACTACATTTTTCATTTCAACTATTGTTAATGGTAATTTATGTCATAATACATATTAGATTGATATATAAATATGTTGAGAATGACATTGACTTTAGAATAGTCATTAGTAATACTGGGTACTGGGTTGTCCGATAGTGGGATAATATTACTATTATAAATCATTATTAAAATGAGTATTCCTAGTCGTTGGTTTCAGAATACTGTCGAATTCCTATAACCTAGAAGACTAGCACATGTCATCTATTGGAATTGGAGTTCCAATTGTTTAACCCAATGTAACATGAGTAATGAAGCTCGTATAGACATGTGGAACGAATACTAAATGAATCATAGGTGATTCCTAATAGTTTGAAGTACATATCATTATCAATAGGAATCTCCTCGAGTCGAGTAGCATATTGATCCTTTGACTATATGATATTATTGATTTTGTATGTGATCCTCCACACTTTGATTCCATATATGTCAGAGACTTTTCATGGTCTGACTGCTAGATGTTCGTTGGGTGTAGACCGATGTACTCGTTAATCAAATGCGTATCAAGATAGGATTTATCGACCCGTATGTGTACCAAAAAAGGTTTAGGTATCCATGTGAGTAAGTCATGATTCTTAAGACTTTGGCCAAATCTGATCACCTAGAGTGGCTCACATATATCAGAAATGGTGTTTTGATTAATTGTAATGAATCGTGGACATGTCGAAAATATGAGATGTGTGACTCTAAAACTTGACAGTGTAATCTACGTTTCCTAAGCACAACTCGGATAGCCTACAATAGGGGGATTATTAAACATATGTGATGACCTCGACTTTTATAGTTCAAAAAGGTCGTTTGTGTTTTTTGCAAATTCAGAGGTGGCCGAATTGTGTACATATGAGCTAGGATTATATGATGAACCTACTAGACTTAGAGAGTCCCACAATATGAAGTGTACTCGTTGAGCACTTGGATAATCGATAATATTTAATAATAAATAATATTTGATATTATAAATATCAATTAAAATAATTAAGTGTTATTGGATAATATTAATTATCTACTTTGACCAAATTAGATTAATTGGATTAATCCAAAAATCACATAATGGTTTTGTTAATTTCGTAAATGTCTCTACCATTGGAGGATATTTTGGTAATTATAAAATATGTAAGAATAAGTGAATTTAGCTTGATTTAATTGGAAGAATCAAAGTGGTAGACAGTCAACTAATCAATTTGATAGACTATTGTCTTGATTTAATTGGATTAAATCAAAGTGGTAAACAAAGGAGATTAATCACACCTAATTATACATATTTGGACAAAATGAATTAAACCCACATAAAAGTTGATTAGAATTTTTATTAATTAAAAATTGAATAAGTTTCAGTATAAAAGGCAAGCTTGAGCAAATTTTTAAAACAAGGCAAAGTAAACTAAAACAAGTATTTAACAAAAGAAGGAAACATTTGGCTAATTAAAATTTTTGTGAGAGAAGCTTTGGAAGTTCTCTACAACATTTCAACAAGGAGAAGAAAATTGAATCTTGGAATCAAGCTTGCTAGCTTTGGAAGTTTTCTACAACTTTTTAACAAGGAGATTGGGTCTTGGAATTAAACTTGGTAGGTAAGTTTGATATTCTCTAAAGTTATGTTTTCAATAGTGAGTTGTTATCATTAATGAAATATAAAGTGATGTATTATGTATTGGATACATAATAACATAATTTGATGTTGAAATTAGGATAATGAATTGTGTATAGATGTTTTGGAAGCATAAACACAAAATGTTTGTAATTGAGTCAAAATGTTCATGTTGGACATAAACATGAAATTAGAGTTTGGAACTCTAAATGAAAGCTTGGAGCTATGGCTACCATTTTAGAATCACTTGACCACATTTGAGTGACCTAGACTTGTTCATGAGTCACTTCATTGTGAGATTCTATTTTGGTTTGTGTTTTGATTCAAAGAAATGCATATATGTATTTAGAGTACATGTATGTTTGTTATATAATATGTGTTGATGTTGGTTTTGATGTTAATATTATTTTTGGGTGTTTTTGAAAGTGTTTAAGGCTTTTAAGGAAAATTTTTTAAAAAAATTAAAACAACGCCTACAGTATTGCAGCGCTGCAACATAGCATACGCAGTGTGCTGCTGCATGTAGCCAGCGCTGTTTAATTTTTTTTTTTTTTAAAAAAAATTCCTTAAAAACCTTAAACACTTTCAAAAATACCCAAAAATAATTTAAAGTACAACTTATGCACTCATAAATGATAAGAAGATTTAAGTGTGAGTTTCTAACCCAAGAAATCTAAGCTCACTACAAATAATAATGAAGGTGTAGTGTGTGAGCTAGAGTATAAGAGTGTATGATGATGAAGGTTTTCTTTTAGTTCTTTGTTTTTGCCTTAGAATAAAATGTATAAAGGTTGAAGAACAATGCAAAAATGGATTTAGGGCTCAATTTATAAAGAAGGTGAAAGACTGCCACTGCTCTCTGTCTGAGACCGGTGTGGACACCAATATGATTTGGCCTGATTTCAGAATGTATGAAAAGTTCAGGTCTGACCGGTATGTTGACCGGTATGCCTATCTTAGAGACCGATATGCTTGTCTCAGAGACCGGTATGCATGTCTCAATAAGTTTCCGATGACCAGTCAATCTTGACAGCACTCAGTATTTTCGGCTTAACTTCCTCTAGAAAATTCAAAATCAAGATCCGTAATTTTATGCATAAACTAGAAACATATATATATCATCTGTAAAAACATCAACCTAAAAAATATTAAGATGAATTTTTTGGAATGTTTCTAATCTGAATGGTCTGTAAAAAATGCACATATGAACATATTCTAATAATATGGCTCTAGCAAAAGTTCTATATATCGAAATTGTGTTCCGTTTGAACCGTAGCACACTAGAGACACACATATATATCTAACGGTATATATTTGAAATTTAATTCAACCATTTTCTAAATTTTCAAAATCATTTCCTGATGCACTTGTGCATTGAAATTCATTTTGGTGTAAATAAAGTGCAAATGAATTCTTTAGCATTTTAAGCCATTTTAAATACAAGTGATAAAAATGTATGATTCCTAAGAGTTTTCAAACATTTGAATAAATATCCTTACAATTAGATTTAGCTCTTAATCATCATCTTGATCTTCATCTTGCTTGGCTATTATTCTTTGATCTTTTTTCATCATCTTTTTGGCTTTTTATCATCTTGTAGCTCATTTTACTTCATCATCAACTTTGACCTCATTGAACTTGATTCGCTAATATGTAGATGTTTCTAAACCATCAAAACCAAGTCGCTGAGTCCCTAACATTGATCATATTTGCCAATTTTCTTCATATTTTTGAGTTTTTTTTATCTTTGAGCCTTTTTGCGTCATTGGCATCATCAAAATCATGATACTAACAATCTTCCCATTTTTTATGATGGCAACTTCATGTACCTCAACATGTGCATCATTCTTTAATCATAATATTTAGACAAAATACACTCAAAAAGAAAGATTAGCTTGAGGTGCATTCCTTTACTTTCTCTCCCCCTTTGACATTAGCAAAAAGGTGAGAAGACAAGTGAAAGCTCCCTCTTATTAAAACAAAGGGTACCAAATAAACATGATCCATAAAAAATTTTAACCAAATAAAAGAACATGGATTCATGATAAACTCAATTTGCCTATTATCTCATATAAGTGGCCTATTCATTTAAGTATAACAATTACAAAAAAAAAAAAAAAAAAATCATTTAAGCATAGCAATTGTATGAAATAAAGCAAATTTTCAAAACATAAATTGTCTAAATAAAGTAATATAATATTTTAATCAAATGGACTAGAAGTAATAAAACATCATAAGGGTTAAGGATTCTAACCAATTTATCATGACGATGACTTATATATCTATAAAACTCCCGCTCAAGTTGTGCTATCTAATAAAAACACTTGGAAATAAGTGTAGCACAAATATAATGGCTTTTTCCCCTTTTAATAATTCTTCCTCTTGGCTAAACATATAAAGGAAAACATATATAACACAAGCAACAAGATGTGAGAATCAAGAGGTAATCAACAAAACATGATTGCACCCCCTTAAATAAGTATCCCATTTGCCATTAGAAAAACGAAAGAGAATAGCAATGATAGCTCCCTCTTTTTAAAATAAAGGATATAAATGGAGTCATGGCATAAAAGTATAATTTGCATAGCATTTCACAATAATAAAATTTTCTCATTTTAGCACATCAATTACTAGAAACATATTCAAGCATAGCAATTGTATGAAATAATGCAAACGATTCATACAACTTACGTAGTCCAAAGAAAATATCACATTTTAACCATATGGACTAAACATGACAAAGAATTATAAGAGCAAAAGAATTTATATATTTCATTATAAGATCTTAGAGTTGATCACATCTGAATCAAACAAATAAGATTTCATCATTTAGAACATGATTCAAACTCATAAAAACAAAAAGCTTATTGAAAAAGAGTAAAACATTTCAAAAATATAAATTTTTCAAAAACATAAGATTATTCCTCTCATTTTGATAATCAACAATGAATTTAAAGAGAAATATCATGCACAATAATCTCCCTCATCATTATTTAAAAACACATGAACACACAAGGAGATCATATAAATTAAGCAATTGAATCATTCATAAAAGATTTAAAATTTTTATTCAATTGCATAGACAATAATCATGTGATCAAACATTGATATCCTCAAAAGGAAAATATGCATACATTCTAGCTATGCAACACAATAAGCATATTATGATCACATTTTATCAAAATCACTCAAATGTTTGATCATAAATATTGAAATAAAATAAATACGAGTTCAAATATATATACATGACAATTTGTGTGGTAATCATAATATAATGCATTTAAGCACCACAAATTGCATATTTAAAACTTTATCCAAAATCATCAATTATAATTCTCATAATTTATTTATAAATATTTATCATGTCAAGTGATTGCAATAGTTTGCATACCTTACTCACTTGAGGAGTGTGCAAAATTCATCACCTTAGTCGTTTTGAGGTTGCACTTGGTATTCTTTTTATTGAGCTATTTCCTCACTTTGTATTGAGTCTTTATGATCATTTACATTTCTAAACAATTACTTTTTCCCAAAGATTCACCTATTAAATTATTTAAACACATTTTGGTACCAAACTTTCTTGGGTCCATGAGGGTTAATTTTAGTTATTTTGGGAACCCAAATGACATTCATATTTCACTTTTTGGTCCAATAATCATAAATTTTATGACCTTTCATATTACATGCATAGCATTCAATATTTGATTTAATGACGTCAGATGCATGTGTATATGATGAATGTGTATATGAATTGGATGCCTTCACAAAATAATTTTTCAAATATTTTTGTTTCATGTGAGGCTTATATCCTAATCCATATTTTCCAATACATTTCTTTGTGAACCAATTAACATTTTAAAGTTCTTTTCACCTTGAGTGCACTAGTTCATAATGCATTGCAAACCTATTATTTAAATCATCATTTTCAATTTTCAAAAATTCACAAGCACATGATGATTTAGAATTATATGCTTCATTTGGCATGTTCTCTACACAATGTTCATACTCTTCATTTAAACACATGTTTTCATTATCTAAAGCATGAATTTGTTCAATAAGAGATGCATGCTCATTTTGATCAATCAACACATCATTTTCATGCTTGGCCTTTAAGCAAATATCATCATTTTCAAAAGCACGAATTTTATCCATACATGATGTATGTTCATATTGATGTAATTTATGCTTTTCCTCAATCAAATTACATCTATTCTTAAGAGTATTATATTTATCATGTAAATCATTCAACATGTCAAGCATTTCATTACAATCAGAAATTTCATTTTAACAAACAATAATAATTTATTTTTTCGATTCCCCTCTAGGATTTTCTATAGCAATGAATGCTAAATCACAAGTTTCATCATTTGATGAGTTAAGATCATTATTGCATTCATCTAATTAACTATTTCTCTCATATAGTAATTTTAAGGATTTCCATAATTCATATGCATTTGTAAATTTGGGAATCTTATCAATTATGCTTTTATCTAATGCTTCATATAACAATTTAAGTGCATTAGAATTTACCAAAGTTTTTTGCCCTCTCGTGATTTCTTTATATCCACCAATATCGTAGGCGAGCAAAAATGTGAGCATTATTTTTTTCCAAAATTTGAAGTCCGTTCCGTCATAAAATGGCGGTCTATCGATGAATGTTCCTTCGGTGAAATATTTTATGTAGCTTGTAGAGGCCATGAACTTTTACACAATAGTTTTCTAATGGCTCACTCTTAAACCTTTATAATGAGTTTTATTTCTAGGCGTACTCACAACTTTTACACATATTATCCTTTTGAGTAAACCCACTCAAGGGACTTCCCAACCACAAGCGTTTGAATATGGAAGTTTAAGTACAACTTGGACACTCACAAATGATAAGAAGATTTAAATGTGAGTTTCTAACCCAGGAAATATAAGCTCACTACAAATGATAATAAATGCGTAGTGTGTGAGCTTGAGTATGAGAGTGTATGATGATGAATGTTTTGTTTAAATCTTTGTTTTTGCCCTAAAATAAAATATATGAAGGTTAAAGAACAATGCAAAAATGGATTTGGGGCTCAATTTGTAGAGAAGGTGAAAGACTGTCACTGTTCTCTGTCTGAGACCGGTATGGAGACTGGTATGGACACCGATATGATTTGATCTGGTTCCAGAATGTATGAAAAATTTAGGTCTGACCAGTATGGTGACTGGTATGCCTGTCTCAAAGACCGATATGCCTGTCTCAGAGATTGGTATGTTTGTCTCAGTAATTTTCTGATGACTAGTCAATCGTGACAGCACTTAGTATTTTGGCCATAACTTGCTTTAGAAAATTTCAATTCAAGATCCGTAAACTTCTACAAAAATTAGACACATATATCTATCATCTGTAAAAATTTCAGCCTCAAAAGCATTAAGATGAATTTTGCGAAATTTTTCTAATGTGACAGATTTGCAGAAAACGTACATCTGAATATGTTGTAGTAATATGGCTCTAGCAAAAGTTCTATATATCGAAATTGTGTTTCATTTGAACCGTAGAAAACTAGAGACACATATATATCTAGACGACATATCATTTGAAATTTAATTCAATCATTTGCTAATTTTTCAAAACCATTTTCCGATGCACTTGTGCATTGAAATTCATTTTGGTGCAAGTAAAGTGTAAATGATTTCTTAAGCATTTTAAGCCATTTTAAATGCAAGTGATGCAAAATGTATGATTTTTAAGAGCTTTTAAACATTTGAATAAACTCACATACAATTAGTTTTAATTCTTGATCTTCATTTTGCTTGGCTCTTGTTCTTTGATTTTTTTCATCATCTTTTTGGCTTTTTATCATCTTGTAGCTCATTTTGGCTTAATCATCAACTTTGACCTCATCGAACTTGATTTGCTAATATGTAGATGTTTCTAAACCATCGAAACCAAATAGCCGAGTCGCTAACATTGATCATCTTTGTCAAATTTCTTCATGTCTTTGAACTTCTTATCTTTAAGCCTTTTTGCTTCATTGGCATCATCAAAATCATGGTACTAACATTAAAGATACCTTTCGGTACCTACTTTCCTTTAATGGACTAACACCACACCAACTTAGTGTAGAGAAACGAGAGCCCCAGGGACTCTAGGGATAGTCTTCCACAACCACCGGTCACGGGGAGAACAGGGAGAGAAGAATGAGTAAAAGTTGTCCGTTTAAGATTATTGTTTCCCTCGAAAACAAAGAGTAGTATTTGATATGTAAGAGTTTTGGCCAAGTCATGGTGCAAGGTTAAATGCACGCAAAATTGATGAAAGTGTCTGTTTCAAGAAACCAGAAAAGAAAAAGAAATGAGACTTCACGAGGAATCATGGCTGAAATGTTCATCATCAGCATCCTGTGGATGCGCCAATGAAGACTTTGGAATAGAGGACCAAATAGCAGCTTCAAGCATAATGAAGGGCTAAATATTGATCTACCTCGGCTGCGAACTATATCCAAGTCCCGAATTGAGAAATGCAAGATTCAGAAAGCAAAAAAACATAATCATTCTTTTAGCTTTTATGGAGGAAATGCAACAGTAAATTGTAAATTGTAAATTGATCTCTTGGATGTAAAAACCATAAAAGTGACATGTAGCATGCTGTTCCGAATAAATGTAATGTTGTGTTGAAGCAAACAGCACGATCCAATCCTTTTTTCCCCCATAGAAAATAAGAGGAACATCTCCACTGCCCTGTTCGATCATGAAACATATGCAACATGATTTGGGTGACAATTAGGCTAAATAAATGATTGGATCACAGGGATGTGTGTGTTTCTTTTTTTTTTTTAATAGAGGGGGAAAATATTATTAATAAAAAGACTCACCAATAGTGAGACATTGAGCCTTACTACATCAGTGAATCATAGAAAGAGAAAAGGAAAAAAAATAATCAATCAAAAGAGATCCAGGATTTACCTTAAAACTAAGGTATGAGATAAACTCAAATCAAATCGACAAAAAGAGAAACCTTCATATTTGATAGATAACCACTTAAAAGTAAGACCTAATATCTTCTCCCAAGTTTGGATAAGATCGGAAGGTTTATTGTTGAAGATGCGTAAGTTTCTTCGAGCCAAATGCATCAAAATATAGCCATAAATAAAGGGTATATAAAACCCGATGACTTTCTTTCATTACACAAAAAGATTCAGAGATTTAATCAATAAAGTCGGGTTATCTGGAAATACCCAATCAACACCCCACCAACCAAGAATCCAAGACCACACTTTCCAAGCAAACGGACATGAGATGAGAAGATGATTAATTGTTTCCATGCCCCAATCACAAAAAACACAATTCAAAGAATTAAGATCCAAAATTCCTCTTTTATGGAGAAAGTCCTTGGTAGGAATTCTACCTAGAAGAATTAACCTACAGAAATATTGGATTTTTTTTGGAGCCACGATATTCCATATGAAAGAGAATTTCCATGCTTGGGGGTGAGATATTGCCCAGAAATAGAAAATGAAAACGAGCTTTGACGGAGAAGATACCTGAAGAAGTAGACCACAAGACTGAGTCATCTCAGAAACTGATATAGGCTTGGAATGCACCAGAGTCAAGAGTGAGTCAAAGTCCATCTTCTCAGATACTCATAATTGACAACACCAACAGATTCCCATTTTACAATCCCGAATAAAATCAGAAACCAATGCATCTTTATTGATAGCCAGCCGAAAAAGAGAGGGATAAAGACTTTAAAGGCAATTGACTGTACCAAATTTGTTGCCAAAATAAAAGTCTTTTACCGTTACTAATACAGAAATTCAGTTGCTGCTGCGATATACCCATTGAAGAGGCCAAAATATGTAAATCCACATTATTAGTCCAGAGGCTTGACATTTTGAAAACAGAAGCTTTAGGGAACCAATTAACAGGGCTTCCACCATATTTCTGGTGAATAACATTCTTCCACAAAGAGTTCTCTTCAGTAGCAAATCTCCAAAGCCATTTATACAATAAAGCCAAATTCTTCGACTTCCAATCCATAACTCCCAATCCCCCATATTTAAAATGCTTTTTAACCACTTCCCAGCTTACATTGCATAAATCTTTTTTCTCCAAATATCCAGCCCAGAAACATTTTCTAAGAATACCTTCAATTTTTAGGCAAATACTCTTAGGCATCTTAAAAATAGAAAATGAAATAGATTGGAATGGAGGAAAGGGAGACTTTAAGGAGAGTAAGTCTACCTCCTGTAGAAAGAAACTTATTTTTCTAGTTGCCCAGTTTCATTTGAATTCTCTCAAGAATTGGAGACCAAAGAGCTTTTCTTCTGAGATTACCTCCAACCAGTAGGCCAAGGTATTTGAAAGGAGCAGAAGAACATTTACAGTTAAGAATAGAAGCCGCATATTCAGCCCACTGTAGATCACCATTGATGCAAACAACTGAGCTTTTTTGAAAATTGACCTTTATACCCAAAATAAGCTCAAAACACCAAAGGATTCTTCTTATGTTGAGAAGGGAATCAAGATCTTTTTTGAGGAAGATAAGAGTGTCATCAGCAAACTAAAGATGGGAGACCTCAATTCCCGGATTGCCAACAAAAATATCCTTCATCAAATGTATCTCTTTGGCCTTAGAAATAAGAATGCTGAGGGCTTCCGCAACGATCAAAAAAGGTAGGGGGCAAGAGCATCACCTTGCCTAAGACCCTTATCTATAAGGAATTGATAAGTTGGAGAGCCATTCACTATCACCGAAACACTTGCCATAGAAATACACAGATTGATCCAACCTCTCCATCTATTACCGAAGCCCATTTCCAAAAGAGATTGATCAATAAAGTCTCATGAAACCGAGTCAAATGCTTTCTCAAAGTAAAGCTTCAAAAGGATACCATCATCTTTTTTCCTTTTTACCGAATCCACAACTGCATTGGCTATTAAAATCCCATCAAGAATCTGTCGTCCTTTTAAAAAAGCTGTTTGAGAAGAACTGATAATATTTCCCATCACTTTCTTGAGACGATTAGCAATGAGCTTGGCAATTATTTTATAAAGATTATTGAGTAAAGAGATCACAGGGCCTAAGACCCTTACCTATAAGGGATTGAGAAGTTGGAGAGCCATTCACTATCACTGAAACACTTGTCGTAGAAATACACTTATTGATCCAACCTCTCCATCTATCACCGAAGCCCATTTCCAAAAGAGATTGATCAATAAATTCCCATGAAACTGAGTCGAATGCTTTCTCAAAGTCAAGCTTCAAAAGGATACCATCATCTCTTTCCCTTTTTACTGAATCCACAACTTCATTGGCTATTAAAATCCCATCAAGAATCTGTCGTTCTTTTAAAAAAGATGTTTGAGAAGAACTGATAAAGTGATAATATTTCCCATAACTTTCTTGAGATGATTAGCAAGGAGCTTGGTAATTATTTTATAAAGACTATTAGCAAGAAGCTTGGATCACAGGGATGTTCATAATTATTTATTGCAACTACCACTCAAATAGTTGTGGGCAACAAAATAAAATATACTTGCATGATAAGGCAGTTATAAGTTCATTAATTTTCAAAGTGTCAAATGAGTACCACATGCTTCATAAGTCCTTTGAAGCAAACTTCTTAAAGCACCAAAATAGAACGAAACAGTTCAATTTCACAAGGTAAATGTCAGTTCCTAATGGAACACACTACGACTACACTGAAGGACATCTTTACTAACATACCGGGTATATGGCTACGGAAACCACGCTTTCCCTCTTCACCATCCTGAAACACATTAAATACTTCTAGTTAACACAGTAGTTAACACAGAGACCGGACCGGAGGAAAGCTAAACAACTCAAAAAAATAACAAACTAATTCTTTTTAAAAGTAAAATATGTTTCTTACTTGGTGCCCAGATTAGTAAGATTTCTCCCCCTCAATTTGGGAGAGATTTCTTGCCCTCCAACAACTGTCAAAGTATTGATATCCTCATCTTTATAAGATGTTCAATCTTAGGAATCTTAATCCCCACTATACAATCATTAATCAAAATAGATTAACCATTAAAAAATAAATTTAATGAAATGAATCAATTCAGAAAATCAAAGCTAGTTGTTTGGATGCAGTGAAGCCTTCTCATTTAATATTTTCATCAATTGAACACACTTCGCTTCATACTTTCATACCAAACCCTACAAGCAACAGTCATCAAACAAAAATATCACCAGCAGAAATAACTAAGTTTTTGTATCAAATATAATAGCCCTTAGTGTATTTTCCAACTTCAAGTTTTAAGAAAATCATATCATCGCAAAAACACTTACCTAGATGATTTGTTACTCTATTTAGAGGAGTCCAAGTTGTAAAAGTTCTGTTTTGATATGAGCAACTGACCTTTTTCCTCTAGCCACATGGCCTTCAATGGCTTCTTCATATTCTCCTTCAAATTCCATCAAATCATCATTTGGATCTGCTAAATCAGGTTCCACAAAGATCCTAAAACAACAGATACCCCTTTGTTATTTCTAATTTTTAATCTCAAAACAACCCTGGAATTCAATTCAAAATCAAATCAAAACTTACACCTGGAATTAGAGAGCATTGTTGGAAACCCGGAACATCCCTATTAATTCAATTCAAAACTTACATCTGGAATTAGAGAGCATTGTTTGATCATGAGTATCCACTTGTAAACAGCCGGCTTTTATTCTTTTAAATTTTAATTAGCCTAACTCGTTTCAAGAATGATTAGAATTTATGAGAGTTGAACAGAAAATGGATGCGTTAACGCTTGAATCAATTAATTTTTTTTTTTTTTTGTTGGTTTTCTCGATATCAAATAAAACAATTCATAAATTCATTAAAGAAAAATGCTAATGAGTGCCCTAAGATACTCTTTAACGATTTATTTTTGAAAAAATTTCATGGGAAAAAAGAAAAAATAATTAATGCTTTGATTTTTTTTTATATTTCTCATAAAAATGATGTGAAAACTTTTTAAAAATGATTCATTAATGAGTACCTAAGGACACTCGTTAGTATGACCATTCATTAAATATACAGAATAATTCACAAGCAATTAAATACATGAAATCTCCCATGAATAAAGAGTGAGGCTTTAGGAAGGATGTGAATGAATGAGAAACTTTAAAATGATTAAGCAATTTTATTTGACTTGTTATCCGAATTCGAATTTTAGAAGGTTATATAGTATAATTAAAAAATGAATTTGGATTTTATCCATTTTTTATCTTTAAAAAAAAAAAATTTAAATTTACCTACATTCATAATTAATAATTTTCCATTAAACGATCCTTTAATTTTAATAAAGATAGGACTAAATTAAAATATAAGAGAAAAACACAGTGTTTTACTGTTTTATGAATTCATATAATTTTTTAATGTCTTAAATTGAGAAATCCCTTATTTGAAAGAGACTAGATATATTTATTCCGGGTCAAAATCTGCTAAGGCTTATTGGGGCTTGAGTTTTTAGTCAAATAACTCAAAAAAAAAAAAATTGCAAAGTTTGTCGGAATAAATAATAAGATATGCACATTTTAAAATTGACATCGAAATTATATGAATAATGATAATTTTATTTATTTTAATCTAAAATTTATTTTCCCAAGATAAAATTTATACCTTGGAGTGTCTTGTGTATGTGTTTCCGAGTACATTACATGTGTCTATCTTACTCAAATTGTATTCTGTTAATGGTGTTTTCAGGTCCTATGTTACTTAAGGAGTATGACTGGGGTAAAAAAGTAAAATATCTTCTTGGTCAGGATCGTTGATACCGACCCGACCACGTGAGTAAATGGCCGACCACTTTGGTTCGGATGACCGAGCATTATCAGATCGGTAGCAGCATTCTCAGCTCAAATGACCATCATGACCGACCTCATGAAGACCGACCAGATAGTGAGGCGTGCTCAGGAAGATAAGGCATCTTATTTTCTCGGATAAGATGATAAGTTATCCTACCTTCATGGGGTAAACTGATAAGTCTGTGACCTAGTAGAATGAAGGAAGTGAAGGTAGTTTCTGACTAGGAATCCTTATGGGAAAAGAGAATTGTTTCAACTAGGAAATTCTTGTAGGAAAATGAATCTGATTTCTACACTATTATAAATAGAAGGGTAGAGTATGCTTGAGAGGCATCAGAATCAATATCGAGATCATTACGATCAGACTTGTAAAAGATAAGAGATATCAGAGAAGAATATCTCAGTAATAAAGAGTATTATTCGGTTTGTGTCCGTGGACGTAGGTTGGATCTGATCCGCCGAACCACGTTAAATCTCCTTGCTGATTGGTGTATTTATCTGTCTTTTGCTAAATTTTCTTTTGGTTCCCCCTTAACCGAACAAATTCACTATTGAGGGAGGATTGTCTCGAGAGTAATATTCTCATATTGCCCTGAGACCAAAATCAGCCGTCAATAGTTGGCGCCGTCTGTGGGGACTCCAACAAAAAGCAGCTCGCGTATTAAGACAATGGCAGAAGGTATAAATCACCAGTCGTCGGGGAGTCCAACACCAGAATGGATAGAGAAGATAAAAGAAAACATGAGGAAAGAAAAGGAGGAAAACCAAGCTCTTCTAAAATCCATGATGGACCGACTAGAAAGGATGGAAGGGAGGAACAACGAGAGATTTGAAGCCGGAACCAGTCAGAGAAGAGGTGAGACAGCGGAAGGAAAAAAGGTGGTAGATACAAGTGAAGACGACAGACCCAGAATGAGGGGCCCCTACGGGGTAAAATCCGTAGTGGTAGAAAAAGATTCGCAAACGGAAGACACATGGGAAGAAGAGGAGGGAAGATAGCCGTCAGATTACTCCTATGATAGCCCCCGAAACATCAGAAGGGAAAAAAAGAAGCATGACGAGGCTGAACGAGAGACCTCAAGTCATGAGGAGCGCCACACCTGGGGAAATAGACACGAAGAAAGCAGCAGGAGGCGGCATGGTAACTTAGATAGCAACATGAGGTCTTGGTTGAGGAAAGAGATGACCAAGTGGGTAAACCTCAAGACCGATACAGGAGATGCCCGGGACGGTGAGGAGGAATCTCCCATCGCAGAAGAAATAAGGTCGGCAAAATTCCCGAGGTGATTCAACATGCCTACCATGACACCCTACAAGGGCCATACTGACCCAAAATCCCATATTGAAAGCTTTGTCCTGTTAATGGAAGTCCAATGAGTAGTAGGGGATGTCGTTTGCAAATTATTCCCCCTAACCTTAGGCGGATCCGCCATTCTATGGTACATAAGTCTAGCCCCAGGGAGCATCCGCAACTTCGCACAACTCAAAAAATCGTTTGTGTGGCACTTCAAAGGGGCCTGCGTTCCTAAAAAGATAATCGGGGAGTTAAGACTCATGAAGCAGGGAGATGACGAGCCTCTGAATGCCTTCATTGAAAGATACCATAATATGGTGCTCGAGGTCGGGGGATATGAGTCTCTCGAGGCCTTGGAAAGTTTAAAAGGGGCCTTAAGGGTCAGAAAGCTGTGGACTCACCTAAGAATCCAAGATACGCCGGATTATGCAACCGCCCTGGAAATAGCCCGAAAGTTCGTTTTGTTAGAGAACGGAGAGAAAATCTCCCGGAGAGGGACATCTATCAGAGAGAGGACAATAAGGGCAGAGGCCCCCCGCTGGCCAGATAGGGAGTTCAAAAAACCACCCCCGAGACGCAAGGAATTCAAGCCAATACCTCGGAACAACCAGGAAAGGGGAATCCCGAACCAAGTAAACCATGTAGTCAGGGAAGAAGCATACATTCCTCTGAACAAGCCACTAGGACAAATCGTCATGGAGATCCAGGAAAAAGGCCTCTTAATAGAACCTAACCTCAGGAGATTCCCCCAAGATAAGAGAAATAAAACATCATATTGCATGCATCATAATTTGAGAGGACATCCGAAGGACGGGTGCAAAGACTTGCGGGAACAAATGGAAGACCTGGCTCGGAATAGATATTTAAATAAATACATTGACCATGAGGTTATGGCGGCTAGAGAAAGGGCACATCGCCGACAGGTAAATATCATCGCAGGAGGGAAAAACACTAGCCGGAGATTCTAACCGATCCAGAAAAAACTACAGCCGGGCTCGGGGGTCGGAGGTACTAGAAGCGGAATAATCCTCGGGAATACAAGGTGATCGGTCGGTGCCAATAATGTTCACTGACGAGGATGCCCGAGGGGTGAGTTTCCCCCACGACGATGCGTTAATAATCAAAGCACAATCGGCGGTTCAGAGGTAGACAGAATCCTGGTGGATCCCGGGAGCGCAGTGGATATAATCTAAAAAGAGGCTCTGGAAGGCCTTGGAGTGGAGTATACAGCTCTGACCGATGATGGCACTCCCCTATACGGCTTCAGGGGTTCAACGGTCGTCCCATTAGGAAGAATACAATTAGCAATGACGATCGGAACTCGTCCCCGGACTCGGACGATCATGATAAACTTCACGGTGGTGGTCTGCATGAGCAGTTACCAAGTCATTGTCGGTCGACCTTTCATGATGAAGACAAAGGCCGCAATGTCCTGCCATTACTTAAAGTTAAAATTCCCCACCCGGGAAGGAATCGAAATCGTGTACAGGAGTCAAAAGACAGCCCGGAGCTGTTTTGCCACCCTCTCACGGGAAACCCTCTGCATTGAATGAGGTACCTAAAAAAGACAAGTGAATGAAGACAGAGAAGAAGCAATGGGGAACACGGGTCCTCGGCCAAATAAAGTTTCCTGATTAGGGGCGGTCGAAAAACTAGAAGAGACGGAACTTTTCGGACCTGGGAAGAGCGTAAAGATAGGGGGAAACTTAGACGAAACCCTAAAACAGGGCATGCTGAGGTGTCTAAATGAGTACCCAGACGTCTTCGCAAGGGGGCACGACGACATGCCCGGGATTGATCCGAAATTCATCAATCACCGCTTGGCAGTAAACCCGTCACACAAGCCAGTCAAGCAAAAAAGAAGAACCTTTAATCAGGAGCGGTGCAGGGCAGTAGCGACTGAGGTGGACAAATTATTAAAAGCTGGTTTCATCAGATTGATCAGCTCGGGGTCGGGTTATATCCCACCGAGTCTTTCTTTTGGACTGGGGACGTAACATTCCATCAGTGCCAAGTATTTCTCACAGCTCGGGGTCGGGTTATATCTCACCGAGTCTCTCTTTTGGACTGGGGACGTAACATTCCCCTAGGGCCAAGTGTTTCTCACAGCTCGGGGTCGGGTTATATCCCACCGAGTCTCTCTTTTGGACTAGGGACGTAACATTCCCCTAGGGCCAAGTGCTTCTCACAGCTCGGGGTCGGGTTACGCCCCACTGGGTCTGTCCGATCAAGCAGGGGACGTAACATTCCCCCAAACCAAAGTATTTCGACTAGCTCGGAATCGATTCTCGTCCACTAAATGACTTCATTTTTAGTTCGTGTTATCCCCTCACGGACGGGTCTCAAGTGATCGTTTGAAGGAAGTCGATCAGAGCAAATTACGAAAAACAAAAGAAAAGAACAGAAACACATAAAATATATACTTAAATAAAGTGTGAAATGTTATTACAAGAAAAGTAAAGTTTACATGGGGCCCCATTCGGGTTACCCTTTGTCAGTCAGCCCGCGCAGGGGCATGCGGTTCTTCCTCAGCGGGCTCAGATGACAGATGGCCCGGCTCGGCCTCGGGAGGTGGGATAATAGCTTCTACATCGACAACCTGGGAGACCCCTACTTCAAGGGTCGGAGGAGGAACCTCAGGTAGGTTCTCATCAGGAGTAGGAACCTCGGGTCGGTCCTCGAGAGGGGCTGGGAGGACCGGGGCGATCGAAATCGGGTTTGGATCCATCACTTCTTCGGGAGAAGGGGGTAGCCATTTTCAAAACTCCTCCTCATACATTTCCCTTTTACACAAGCGAATGGCCGCATGGATACGCCCCATATCCAGGTCAGGCAGTACCATCGGAATAATTTCAGCACAATCACCAACCCCTTCGAGACGGATGGAGTCCCTCTCGACCTCCAACTCAAGTTCTCTACTCCTAAGCTCGGCACGGGCCCGTTCTAATTCCTCATTTTTGGCCCTCAGCTTAGATTCAACATTGCGCACTTCCACCTGCAGGATCCTGTTAACAGCATGGGCAGCCTCCAAGTCCTTCTTAGCAGCATCAACATTTTTTCTCTCAAGAGAGGCAGCAGCCCGGAGAGCTTTGTTTGTTGTATGAGCCTCAACAGCAGCCAGCTCCAGATTTTTTATGTCTTCTTCTTTGCGAACCAGCTCGGCTTCCGCTTCAGAGAGTCGGTTCTGAAGCCTCTGGGCTTGGCCGCCCTCAGACAAAAGGCTCAGAAGAAGGTATTTATTCTTGGCCGTGATATAATTCGCCTACCAAGAAGAAATGAAAAGTCAGAAAACAAAATTGAGTCATGGACTCATAAGTGAGAATGGGGAAGTATGACTACCTTGGCCATTTGTGAGCATATCTTTGTAACGACGTCCTGTGGAGAGAGATCCTCATACCTCGGAATCTTCTCCGCAGGAACCGCCTGGGCCAGTTCATTAATAGCCGGCACCAGGTGAGAAGTGGCCTCCCTAATGCCCTGCCCAAGGTCCTCCACACCAAGAATCACGGTGCCTTTCCATTTTTTGGAAGTACCCTCCGGCCTCTTCTTTTCTTTCCGAGCAACCTGCCTCTCACTCAAGACCCGCTCCTCCTCCATCTCCTGAGATAGATCGGCTTCTTCTGTCCCGATCAGGCGCCTCCTTTTCCTAGTAGGTTTTAGCGGACTGGCAGGACGGGTGGAGACTGTTGGAGATACCATGGATTGGGGTGATAAGCTTCGGGTAGCAGACGAGGCCGCCTCTTCAGCCACCTTTTTGGCCACGGTTGCTGGCCGTCTCCGGGAGGACCCGGCTCCAGTGTGGCCGGTTTTCTTTGTTACACCGACCAGCTGATCTAAGTACTTTGGCCTTTTCGACATACCTACAAAAAAAAAAACAAACAACAAAGGCAAAAGGGTGGTCAGTCCAGAATCTGAGCAAATTCAAAATATCATCATGCCAAGCAAACAAGGAGATTGGTTAGAAGGTTAGTAAAGCCCACCTATCCGCCCCGGGACATTCGGAGAAGCAGTCCGAATCAGGCCCGACTCGAGAAAGGCCGCATCATTAACCAATTGCTTCCAATGTTCGGCATAACGCCGAGCCCAGTGTACCTGCTACCGGACCTAATGGGAAACCTTGGGAGCGTCCCCCCAACAAGCTGGGAAGAATTAAAGAAGTTAAAATCCTATCATAAAATCAAAAGTAAGAACGCTAAGGGTTAAAATCCTAACCTCCCGCTCTAAAGATATCCGGGATAGAGACCTCATCTTCGTACGATCTCAGAACTCATCCCCAATCTCCTGTGGCCCAAAACCATAAGTCTTTGAAGTTCTTGTTGGAGTCGGGGAGCTTACCGACAACGTTTGGCGAATCAGCATAAGTAGAAAGGTAATACCAACCATGGTGTGTTTTTGGGTTGGCCTTCAATCGATATAGCCTCTTCACTTCTTTAAGAGAGGGTTCACCGAGTCCCGCCCGACTCCAAATCACATGAAGCCCGGCCAAAATCCTCCAGCTATTCAGGCTCAGTTGACAGGGGGCAATCTCCATCTCGGCCAGCATCCAGGCGAAATAGCGTTGCATCGGCAGCCGAAGTCCACACTCAAAGAAAGCCAGAAGAAGGGCCACCAAACCTTCATCAAGTTGACTAGCACGATCCATTGGCCCGAGGACTTCAAGGGCGATATCTATCGGAATATCATATCGTTGCCGGAGCAGTGCGAGGTCGTCTTCAGTTATCTTGGAAGGACGGTCCATGTCTAGAGCCGATGAGCCAAGATCACCGGGCTCTAGGTCCTTCCGAGGAATCCTTTGATGGTAAGTATCATGTTCAATTTCGGAAAGGGTGGGGGTAGTATCGAGGTCCTCTATGCTTGGTGCCCCCGAACTCGAAGAGAGCTCTTCAACAGGGGGTCAAAGGTTTAGCGGGGTTTGCAGAGGAAGACCTGGTGTCAGACATCCCTAACATCCGAGAAATAAAAGAAAAAATGGGGGGAGGTCAGTCTATAGCTGATTTCTGAAGCTAAGCTTGTGCGTTCTAAATGCCCTAACAACATCGATCAAGTCATAAATCTCCCCCTAGCAGCACAAAACCAAAACACAAAAAATGGAGAAAATAAAGGAACAAAAGAGAGCATGATTCGCAACACATGGAAAGAAAAAGCAAAAAGGTCGTTCAAAAGACTTACTTGTTTCTTTTAGAAGGGTTGCAGATTACTCGGAGCGGTCTGATCGTTCTGAGGATTCACTGGCCACAGCTAAAAAAGAAGAGTTATCGTGGTTGGGGAGATCGAAGAGTTCTCGTGGTTGGGGAGATCGAAGAGTTCTCGTGGTTGAAGGCAACAGTGTTTTCTCCGTTTTGTTATAGTCTGATCGGTGCACTTGTAGCCGTTGGATTGAACGAGAGCGTCAGATTTACACCACGTGTCGCTTTTTAGAATCATATTCCAGAATTGGATGGACGGCTGAGATTGAATGTCTTTTTAATTGACCATAACGGTCGGATTGTTTTACTTTTTGGCGGGAGAACGACTGATGGTTGACAAGTGGCAGGATCCCGTCAAACCCTAGAAGTGATCCGATGGGCATTTAAGAGGATGTGACGGTTACGCGTCTCGAGGGATGGTTTATAGAGGGGCAATAAAGGAAATTCACGTTGGGAGGAAGAAAGTCAAGCCGAACACCTGAGTCAGACCGATCAGGATGTAAATATGGGCAAACGATATTTCTCTTTCAGAAGATCGGCTATTAGTTCATCAACCATACCACTCTTATATAGTTCCCGGCACCAACTTGTATAACTCGTTGGAACCGAGAACTATGGGACATATGTTGATGATGTTTTCAGGTCCTATGTTATTTAAGGAGTACGGCTGGGGTAAAAAAGTAAAATCCCTTCTTGGTCAGGATCGTTGAAACCGACCCGACCACGTGAGTAAATGGCCGACCACTTTGGTTCGGATGACCGAGCATTATCAGATCGGTAGCAGCATTCTCAGCTCAAAGGACCATCATGACCGACCTCATGAAGACCGACCAGATAGCGAGGCGTGCTTAGGAAGATAAGGCATCATATTTTCTCGGATAAGATGATAAGTTATCCTACCTTCATGGGGTAAACTGATAAGTCTGTGACCTAGTAGAATGAAGGAAGTGAGGTAGTTTCTGACTAGGAATCCTTATGGGAAAAAAGAATTGTTTCAACTAGGAAATTCTTGTAGGAAAAGGAATCTGATTTCTACACTATTATAAATAGAATGGTAGAGTATGCTTGAGAGGCATCAGAATCAATATCGAGATCATTACGATCAGACTTGTAAAAGACAAGAGATATTAGAGAAGACTATCTCAGTAATAAAGAGTATTATTCGGTTTGTGTCCGTGGACGTAGGTTGGATCTGATCCGCCGAACCACGTTAAATCTCCTTGTTGATTGGTGTATTTATCTGTCTTTTGCTAAATTTGCTTTTGGTTCCCCCTTAACCGAACAAATTCACTATTGATGGAGGATTGTCTCGGGGGTAATATTCTCATATTGCCCTGAGACCAAAATCAGCCGTCAACATATTCTATTGAACTCCATCTATCTAGATGGAGACAAAGGCATGCATTAATGTCTTACAAGATTAATGACTATCTTTATATTATTGGCATGTATATATCGACTATATTTGTATTATAAGCATGTACACATTTTGTTGCATATTCATGAAGTCAATAATATTACCCATTAAGACTATATTCAAAATGATTTAGCTTAACTTAAAAGATAATTAGAGATCTTTAATTAAGAATATTGGCATGTAAATATTTATCTTTATATTACTTGCATATAAATATTAGCTATTATATATATATATATATTATTACATGTAATGTTACTTATTAGTATGTAAATGTTGACTATTTTTTATTAATTTTGTTGTATGCATGGTTATAAATTATTAATTATTTTTCAAAGTTAGTGTACACTTTTTTAATATTTAAGAAACGATTTGATCATTTAAATCATTATGTAAATAGAAAATGTTATTGTAAGTAGAGTTTTCCCTAAAACTCAAGTGTTTTGGTGTTCATTTTTGTTAAACAACTTAAACTCATTACACAAGCAAGAGCAAAATATGCTTCACGTACATTCGTGTTCAAGCTTTTCTCCAAAATATAATCTTTTACAAGTACAGGCTACTGGTAAGTCTCTCCTTTACCCCATCTTTTTCTAATAGTTTTTTTTTTTTTTTTTATCATTCATAAAAGAAAATATATTAACATTCTTAAAGAAGCAAAGCCATATTTTATCCGATAATGAAACTTGTATCCTTAATTATTTTGGCCATTTCAGGTTGAATTCAAACGCTTGAATCGCCTTCAATACAGATCCATGGCGGCATAAACCGAAGTAGTAGACTCTATCAAATGCTCCAGAAGTTCATTTTATTATTCCACCAATAATTTTGGAAACAGTGAGGATATAAAAAGCAACAGAAACTATAAACAGCTCAACAAGTACTATCGTTGTCTTATAACATCACAAGATGGTTATGCACAAAAACCCCAATATCATGAGAATAATTTGACAAGCTTTCAAGATGTTTTCTTCAAGAATTTGACTGCAATCTACTGTCTTACTCGTCCATACACTTGGGAGGGAACTGTTAGTTTATTTTTTATTAGCTGCAGGTTTTGTCCTCAGCATACCACCTTTGCATGGTAGATTTCTTTCATCAAAAGTGATATAAGCTTGCTTGCATGTTTGTGATTTCTGTCAAAATGTCAGTTTATTTCATAATTTTTAACCAAAAAAAAATGATTAATTTTTTTAAGTTATTTATTAATTTCATAGTTGCCCAAAAGTCCATTACATTAGGTTTGATCAGTAGCGTAGGTGAGTAAAAAAATTAATGTAGTTATTAATTTTCAAGTTAGGTTTTCATAATCTTTAAACATGATTTTATCAGCTTATGGGTCTTGTACTCATCCCTTTAATAGCCTAATTAATAATGGTCCATCAACCGGAAACTAATCTCTATAGAAATAATAGGAGCATTCAGATTCTCTTATACTTTATAATGAAATAATATAATATAATATATAATAAAGATTCTTATATAATATTATAGTTCATAACGAAGATTCTTATACCTTATTTAAATTTATTAAAACTTGAAATGCTGCCCCTGCCACCAAACAAGTCATCTCTATAGAAATAATAGGAGTGTTTACATGCTCTTATATTTTATAATGAAATAATATAATATAATATATAATAAAATTTCTTATATAATATTATAGTGTTATGATTCTCTGATCACTTTAGAGCGTATTTAAGAAAAAACCGAATTCAATCTCTATTACTACAAGAATGGATTTACAAAGTTTACTAACTTGAAACTATACAAAAACCTCACACACAACACTCTCTAAGCTTTCTGCCTGAAGCTTATAAATCATTTGGGGTGCTCTGAGCTTGCAACTGAGCTCAGAATTTATAGCACAAATTTCATACAAAATATCAACACTTGAACAGTAGCTACTCCCTTAAATTATGGAAATCACCGAAAGTTTGCATGGCATTTTCCTATCTTCATGCATGGCAGTTGTCACTTGGTTGGATGGAAGCTTCATGTTGATGCTTACTGGATTCATGCATGGGTAGCTTCCATGCACTCATGAAGGCAGTAGCTGGACCCTAAAATTCTCCCCCTCCAGCTGCATCCGAAACAATCTTCATCTGACAGCTATCCTGGCTATGTCTCTGCACATCTCTAGCTTGTCCTGATCACTGTTTCTTTGTTGACATGTAAGTTGTGTCTCTGCAAAGCTCTCTTCACTGCATCTCTATACAATATTCTTCTGCTATGTCTCTGCATAGTACAATCCACTGTGTCTCTGCACAGTTCCGCTGCCATGTTTCTTCACCCATTTATTCCTCAGTACCTTCTTGCCTTATGGGAAACTCTCTGGCTCCCCATTATCAGTAAGCAGAATATACTCGGATCCCAGACATCTGGTTAATGAAATCCTGCCTCGCTCAGATCTTCTTGTCTGAGGTCCACTGGTTTCAGGAGGTCTGTCATCATCCATCTCTATGAATGATCATGTAGCTTCTAGTGGAGTGGGTTGCGGCTCCCCCGCTCAACACTCTCTTTTGTAATCTCCGATGGAACAGGCCGTGTCTCCCCCTGCTCAACATCCTCATTTGCCTCATCTGGTTCTGCTTCTGGAATTTCCTCATGCACCCTATCTGTGGCCAATTGTGCTGGTGCTGGGTCTGGATTTCTATCGGCACTGGAATTAGAAGACATAATGGGCATTTCAATGTCTTCAATTGTCTGGTCTTCAAGAAACTCTACTTCCTGACTTCTGATGACCATTTTTTCCTTCGGATCCCATACTCTGGATCAAAATTCTTCATCTCCATAGCCTAGGAATAAACATGGAGTTATCCTTGCATCGAGTTTCTGCCTGAGCTCATTGGATACATGTGCAACGGCTAAACAACCGAATACTCTAGTGTCACGACCCCCTCCCTAGAGCGGGCCCAACCCTAGAAAGAGGTTCACGATCAACTTTAGCTCGAGCATTTTATATGTCAAACCAACCATATAAATGTGCACAAAATTACATCACAATTTACAAACCCATAAAGTATACACAACTTTTATGGTTTACAACACAAGACTTAAAAAAATACAAATGACGACTAGAATGTCTGGACCAACCCGAAAATACAACTGTGGCACGTGGATCCAAATCTGGTACTGCTCCTGCTATGCTCGCGAACTACCTGGAATGTTTGGGGGAAGAGGGGAGTGAGCTTAAAAAGCTCAGCAAGTAAGCATTCATACACTCAACATGACCTCACAAAAAAAATAAGGATATACATATATATAAGTATATAATATATGAAAATAGCATATATTATAATATCATCTCAAACAATCAACCCACAATAATACAAACATCCATCAAACATGATTGCTAATCCGGGTCCAGTATAATAGTAGTTTGAAACCAATGAGAGAGTACCTCATCACAACTCCCAAGGTTTCCCACCATATCATAACCAATGGGAGAGTACCTCATCACAACTCCCAAGGTTTTCCATCATGTCAAAACCAAATATGTATGAGTGAGTTAAAACCAATGGGGGAGTCCCCGTATACCCCCAAGGTTCTTCACCATATAATCTCGCAATATATCTCATCACATCTCATCTCAAATCCGACCATTATTATACGAAACCGGACAGTATAACATACATCACTCATCATCCAATACAATCACATCTCACATCAAATCCATCAATCTCATCTCAACAATCATGAATTCATATTTATCATGCTTTCAATTAATCAATATTTATATCTCAACAAATATATATATAGATATATATTTAATTATAATTATACCAATATATTTATATATAGACTTCCACAACAACCATCAATCATCAAACAATTATGTTAAGAGAATCATCATGCAGTGTACTTACCTCTATCCACGCAAAAGCCCTTAATATGTCTATATCCTCACTAAGAATCTGAAAAATATAAAATTACAATCAGGTCCCGCAATTTATCCAAAATTACGATTTTACCCCTAAACTTTTCTAATATGCCCAAATAGTCCTACAATTCTTAAATATTACTATTTAACCCCTAAAACCAGAATTTACAATTTTACCCTCTTAATTATGTAAATTTACAA
>SKCR01032900.1:0-187959 GCA_019454045.1 Zanthoxylum bungeanum
TCAATAAGATTGACATCTTTATGAGGTGAGATCAGAAACCCATACCCCATGTTGTTTTTTGACTCTCTCCGACTTACGTGGTTCTTGTGTATTCGAAGATTATTGGTAAAGTTTCATCCTTGATGAACTATTTATGTTCCATTAAGCAATTGGCGCCAGGAAAAGTATTACTCTGATTTTCATCGAGTTTTACTATCCTCTCACTTACCACTGCATATAGGTATTCCTCTTAGGAAAACCGCATGGCGAGCAACAATTACATTGTTCTCTAGTGAGTTGTATAAGTACTATACTTTGGTTTCCCTAGGATAACCTACAACTTAGGCACTTATCCGATTTGGGTTCTAGTTTGGTATCATTCAAACATATGCCTAGCATTCCCAAATCTTCAAGAAAGAGAAAACCCAGTTTCTTTCCTGTTCATATCTAATATGATGTCTGTCTAACAGATTTTTATGGAACCTTATTCAAAATAAGTCTTGCACTGATTAATGTGTATCCCTTGAAGGAAATGGTAGCTCAGAGCGACTCGTGATTAACCTTATCATGTCCAACAAAATTCGATTTCTCCGTTTGGAAACACCGCTAAATTGACGTGTTCCGGGAGGATTCCTCATTGAAAGAATACTATACTCTTTCAAGTATACGAGAAACTTATTGCTTAAGTATTTTCCACCATGGTATAACCGTGACGGTTTAATACTTTAGCCGATCTGTTTGTTTAATTCGTGTCAAACTCTAAAAGTTTTCGATTTGTGTTTCTAAGGAAACACATAACCATAACGCGATGCCACATCCGTAAAGGTCACGAAACATTCATATCCACATCTAGCCCACTTACGTCACTATGAACGAGGGCTAACAGATCGGTGGCACTTGCACTTTTACCAAGTAAAAGCGTTATAGGCACTTTGCCTAGTAAACTAGATTCGTAGGCTTTATTTGAATGGAATCAAATTTTTCCTAGTACCCACTCTTCAAAAGTGTGGATATATGAGTCTTGTTTAATTGTGTCCCAGACATCAATGCCACAAATAAGTCTCAACTGATCTACTCAGTTTGAGCTATTTGTTTGTCATGTTATACGTTTGAGATTTATTTATATTCAAAATATAAATACTGTTATTCACATCTAATGTGTTTATCTCAATATCGTCTTTATAAAATAAAACACTTTAGTGTTCTAGAATATAAAGGTATACCCGCAACGGGTTAAACCCTGATACAGAGATAATGTATCTAGTCAAACTAGTTACATTTTAACAGTTTCCTAATTTAAGTACACCCCCGAAGGGTAGTTCCTAAACTTAGGTATCTATGGTTAAAACAGTGACTTTCGTCCCGTTCTCGATTCACAGATGGATCTCATCTGAAGTCAGTATCCTGCTCTCAGCAGATTCTACACATCAGTACATATTCATGTACCACATCCAGTATCTAAAATCCAATTTTAATACTAGTTGCGAACATCTTTATAACAAATATATTTGAAGTCAGAGCCTTGCCCGTCTTCGGTTCCTTCATGTTTGCCTTGTCCATACGACAGTCACGCTTAGGTGATCCCGTTTGCCACAGTTTTGGCAGATATTTTGGGATATGTCATTCATCTTCCTAGAAGATTCTAATGACTTTGCCTTTGCCCTTTTCACACTCCAGAAGCCTTTGGCCAAGCCTTGGCCTTCTAGAATGTAGAAATAAGATGCGCCTTGCGCTTCTTGCCCTATTGCAAACTTTGGCTTTGTCTCCTTGAGAATGGCCATTAAATCTCCAATAGTAACCTATTGCAATTAGTTCTTCTAAGATCTAATAATAGATCTATGAAGATCCTTCAATTTCATTTATCATACTATAAGGATCTAATCCTTTATTCTGATTAATAAATTAAGGAGTCTATGCGGCAAGCTTAATGGATTAAGCACTAAAGTTATCATCACATGAATCTTCCAAAGATCATGCTCTACTATTTGCTTAACTCCGGGCTTAGGACTAAGATGTTATTTTATCAAATAAAGTAACTTCTTAGTTTTCAGGACTATCCTGATTCATTATTCCCAATTTGAAAATTAAAGTCGTTTAAATACATTTTCACCCAGGATTATGTTTTAAACACTAATCTTTCAATTATCTTGATTCTAATAGTCCAACTATTTAATCAACGATTTTATGTACTATTAATTATAATGATTACTATAGTCCAACTATATAATCAACTATTATTTAGTTGGTTAAATTCAATTATATTGATTACTATTAATCCAATTATAAAATCAACTATTAATTGAAATAGTTTGAATACAGTCCAACTGTTTAATTAAAACAACATTAATTATTAGTCCAACTAATAATTAATGTATGGACGAAATATTTGAAATGAGCACGTATGGCAAGTAACTAAACGAATATTGAAAATTTAATACTTGCCTCCCACTATTTTTTGGCGAGCCTCTAACCCTCTGTGGAGTACTCGGGAAAGCTTGTTTCCTAGTGGGCTAGGATCCCGTTAAATAACACACAATCTTGACTTTGGCCAACAAATTGTATGATAATTAACTAGGTAGATCTCTAAGATCAATTGGATCCCATCAAATTCCTAGATCCAGTAGGTGGACATCCAAGTCCAAAACATATATCTTATATATGCCAATATATCCAATATATTGCCTAACCTTTTTCCTCTGAATCAACTAAGCCTTGGCTTTGGCACAACAAACTTAGTGATCCCAGTTAAGCGGAACTCATTGACCATGGAAAGCTTCGTAATCAATGTCGATGGACAAGAAGTGATCTTGACTTTGGCCAACAAATCACAACTTGGACAAGACACCGATATGGAACAAAGCCTTCATGATTCAAACATGTCCTCGATGGAAAAAGGTCTTGACTTTGGCCAACAAACCAATGCTAGTCTTGGATCTTGAGTAAGAATCACTCAATGGAAGGAAAAACGCTTAATATGATGTTGAGGGTTTTTCGCATGCAATTGGCAACCAATTAATTATCTTTGTTAAGGTCTCATCATCATACACCCTTAAACATGCATTCTAAACATATAATAAGGCACATATAAATAAATATAATAATGATATGCGGATGGATACTTCACACATTGTTCCTAGAACAAATCTCTCCATTTCCTCTCTCCCGCTAGCACATGTATTACTTCTACCCGTTACATAACACTTCTAAAGAAACCTCATTTACATTGAGGGGAATAGGTGAGAAGAGAAATACAAAGAGTAAGGAGGTAATAAGCTGGACACGCATGTCCAATTAATAAATTCTAAATTTATTACAACAATTTCCAAAATTACCCCACCCATCTAATATCCATCCGATATACATTATTGATATATCGCAACCATGTATTCACATAAGCATGTTATCAATCAATCTAATCCAATTAATTAATCTGATAATTAATGACCATCCAATGTTCAAACAACGATTTGATTTTTCGCGAGTCAAACTCGTATTGCGAATAAGTACTCAAAGTACGAATTCTTGAATTAAATTAAACTACAACATTAAATCCAAATTAATTTGCATTTAATACTAATTCATTTATTTAATTCCAAATTAAATATCTACACTTTATTAACGAACCTTTACGACTTAGATTCTAAATTTAATCGTTACGGGTCTCAAAGCTTGATTAACATCCAATTGTTATTTTAATTTAAAGTCCAATGGGCTTTTAATTAATTTCTTAAGGCATGGACTTTTGGTCAATATGGGTCAAACCCAAATACCAAAGCCTATTTAAGGAATCACCCTTATATGCCAAGAAACCAATTTAGGCCCATTAGGCCCAATTAAAAATATTAAGGTCCATTAAGTCATAATTGGACTTTATGGAAATGGTTTTGGGCCCAATTGGATCCAACCAATTTGCTTAAACCATTCTTGGTACAACCAAGCCCATTTAAGCCCAATTACAACAATTCAAGCCCAATTAACAAATTAAGCCCAATTAATTAAATTATCAAATTCCAAAATTTATAACTTAATTAACCAAAGTGTATGTCATAATTAACCAACCAAATTAAAATTTCCAAAACACAAATTTGTACAATTAATTATGCTCATTAACATCAAAACATGTCCAACACATTTTAATCAAAAATCAATCATTTTCCATGCTTTCTTTGTCTCGGCATTTTAGGGAATTCAGTCCAATTTCAAATTCAATCCAATTAATTCTCAAATCAACAATTCCCAATTGATTTCAACTCATCTAATGAATCAAAAATCAAAAAATCACCCTGACATAGGGCATTGAAACTCTCGGTCAAGCCTAAGATTTGGGCAAAAATTGATCCAATCAAATTTTCATGAAATTGATCCAATACAACTTCAATTAAACATCATTTAAGCATACTCAATCAAGTAATTTTATCAAATCATGCTCAAATACAATTTACCCAATTTTAACCCTAAGTTCAAGTTTCATGCTCAACCTCACTCTGATACCATTGTTGGGTTTCTCTAAGGTCCCGGGATCAAACCAAGCAATGAAACCATGTGCGAATACAACACTTCGACCTCTGGGTTTTGTTCCCGAACCACCGAGTGTGAGATACTTCGATCTCTGGGATTTATTCCTGAACTGAGTTGAGTTGATGGCGAGGTGCTTCGACCCCTGGGTTTTGTTCCCGAACTACCGAGTGTGAGATGGTTCGATCTCTGGGATTTTTTCCAGAACTGAGTTGAGTTGATGGCGAGGTGCTTCGACCCATAGGTTTTGTTCCCGAACCACCGAGTGTGAGATGCTGCGATCTCTGGGATTTGTTCTCAAACTGAGTTGAGTTGTTGGCGAGGTGCTTCGACCCCTGGATTTTGTTCCCAAACCACCGAGTGTGAGATGTTTTGATGTCTGCGATTCATTCCCGAACGATTCCTAATGTGAGATGGTTCATTCCCGAACCGTTCCTAATGTGAGATGGTTCATTTTCGAACTATTCTTGGTGTGAGATGGTTCATTTCCGAACCGTTCCTAGTGTGAGATGGTTCATTTCCGAACTATTCCTAGTGTGAGATTGTTCATTTTCGAACCGTTCCTAGTGTGAGGTGGTTCATTTCCGAACCGTTCCTACTATGAGATGGTTCATTTCCGAACCATTCCTTAGTGTGAGATGGTTCATTTCCGAACCATTTCTAGTGTGAGATGGTCCATTCCCGAACCGTTCCTGGTGTGAGATGGTCCATTTTTGAACCGTTCCTAGTGTGAGATAGTTCATTTCCGAACCGTTCCTTAGTGTGAGATGGTTCATTTCCGAACCGTTCCTGGTGTGAGACGGTCCATTCCCAAACCGTTCCTGGCGTGAGATGGTTCATTCCCGAACCGTTCCTGGTGTGAGATGGTTTATTCCCGAACCGAATGGGTTATAGTGTTTTGATCCTCTTGTGTGACTCTTCGATCCACTGAGGAGTTGTTTCGTGATGAGGTGCTTCGACCTCTGGATTCATTCCCAAAACAGTTGATAATAGTGGCGAGGCATTTCGCCCCTCTTCTCGTCCTCATTCACGAGGAGTTGCTTATCCTCATTCTTGAGGTTGTTCTCCATTCCCGGGGTGCCATTCCCGACTTGCTCGTCCTCATTCCCAAGGAGTTGCTCATCCTTTCCGCTTTTCTTTTTTTTTCAAAGCCTGCGAACACAGAACAAAAATTATGTGTATGCGACGTGTATGCATGTATGCATGGATGCATTCCCTATTCCGATGGGTTTTCTTTGTCCCATTGGCTTGATGTTATCCTTGGTTAGGCCTTCCTTGCGCTCTTTGGTGCCCTTTGCCTATAGAAGTCTTTAGTCGCCCCCGAGCCTGTTTACAGTTTCTTTCTGCCAATTCTCATCTAGTGATTGCTCAGTTTTCTTTGGTCTCAGAGCTTAAGGTCCTGTTGTGTCCCTTATCCGCGGGGTGGTAGACTGGTCGCCCTCAGACCTGGCTCATCTTTCTACTATTCGCTACCTGCACTGGGTCAAGGTGGATTACGCCTTTGTCAAAGGGACCTCATCCTTTTGTATTCCGATTCTCAGGTTTCTAAATGTGCTTTCTTCCTAAAATTGGACTCCATTGTCTGTCACTATGTGAGGTGTCATTCTGTATCGACATACTATATCACGGGCTATGAAATTGTCTCAATAGTTACACATATTATTGTCCTCAAAGAATGCCCAGTAATGAAACCAGAGAACCTTCAAAACACTCAATGCAACTCAAATCCAAGTCTTTGAATAAATCATCTAAGCCAGACTCACAGTGTGTGTGTGCAAAGGTTCATTTACAGCTTGGTTCACAGGTAAGCCAACTCAATGATTTCGTTTCAAAAATTGGGATCGATGGGTCAAACCAACCTAGATATCTCAATTGTGCTCTGCAATTACCTTTTTTGTGCTCAATATGGTATGATTTTCTTTTTTCTTTTCTTTTGTCTCTTTTTTTTCTAACACACCTACCCTTTAAGGTAGCATTTCTCCTCATGGTGGTCCTAATACTCACCCATGGGTCGCTTCACGCTTATCGGTTATAGGTGGTTTAATTTTTTTCTTTAGAGACTTTTATTTTATTTTCAACCATACCACACATCATAACACAAGCAAATCAGGATAGACATCTAAACAAACGATCATTCATCGACCTGCAATTTCTTCGACTAGTCCCTTTGCCAACTACTCAGGTTTTCACTGCTAAAAACCTATAATTAAGTGCTTACGAGTCTAACATAGATCAACTACTCAAAGTATCAGATAAAAGTACATCAAGAACTTATCGTTTCTAATATTTCACCCTAAAGTAAATAATTTCATCATTGGACTTATGCTTAACTATTACGGGCTAAAAAAAACAATTTTTTTAGGCCAGGCTATCCTTCCCGCGGCATACTCAGCCATGTCATCATCAAAAAATAGGGATTTCTTCGCTCACCCTATTCGGGGGCTCCTCACTCCTTCCATCCTCGTTGTTTTCTATTCCCACTGTGCGAGGTACTGTCAGATTGGCCACAATGTTGGTCAAAGCTTGTAGTTGCTCAGTAATTTTGGTGATGTTGGTCTCCAATTGATCCATACGAGAACCTTCACTGCCTGACGCATCCATGCTTGCTAACATTTTCTTGACAAGTCTTCTTCTTCTCTAACCCAATAGATATCTATGATGTCTTTTAGTCTAGGGGTTAATATGATGTGTGTATGCATGAGATGCACGTGGTTATCAAAACATCATATACCTTTCCGACCTTATTCCTCCCACACTCATGGTAAGTCCATTTATGTCCTAGGTATGGCTTATTTTATGCACCAATGTTGGGTACACAAAATCGTTCTCTCCTACGCTACAAGGGTGAACCTTGGCTACTTCAGTCCCTTTTCATCAGTAACAGACAAAGACCACCCATTTACAATATTGACTAAGCCTATTATGGGGATCGTGCCATTATTTAGAAACGATGAATTGGGCCCTCGGTAATCACGGTTGTGGGGATGGACTTGGAGATATCCAAAAGTATACAAATATGCCATAACAAGGTGTACCCTTCCTAGATGAAAGCCGGTGCAGATATCAGATTCATGCATTTGGCATATTCGAATCATGTTTGGACCTTCTAAGCCCATCAAGGTTTTCATACAAGTTGGCCCGTTATCATTTTAAAGCGTTCAATCAGATTATCACGAGGTGCAAACTTGTCCCAGTTGAAAAGGCCCAACAGGTTTACACTTTTGCGATAAGGTAGCTAAACAACTTCAAATGATATGAGGCTCAAACACAAGGTGGCCCATTTTCATTTTGAAATTTTTTGGCCAAACCACCATAAGATGCAAACTTGTCCTAATTTAAGTGGCCCAACAAGTTAGTATCCTATGAAGAGAGGTCCAAATGCATCCAAATGATAATGGTCCAAAACACAAGCATATGGGTAGCTTCTATAGGACATATAACTATGGTTCATATGTGGGCTTATAAGGGTATGGATAAAGGCTTCATCCGGCGAAGGGTTGCTCACAACTAGGTCTCCCCACTCGAGGGTTCGAGCGACCAAGTGAGCGTGCCTTTTTTATACCCTAGGGTACGTGCCAACGAGTGATGGTCATCACATAACGATCCGCCGCTTTGAGTGAAAGCGACTTCACGATACATGACGCCATTGGGGTAAAAAGGGTATACAAAATATATGAGACTTGGTTAACCAAAGCCAAAGCCACGAACACTATAAGGCATTATTTCGGGGCTGATTCTCTATCCCTAGTGGAGTCGCCATCTGTAGGAGCGAAGCGAGGTTTACCGCTATACCTATGATACTCAGCGACCACGACACGGTTGGGCTCGCAGCCCGTAGAGAGTACGGAGTAGCCCGCGGGGGACTAAACCGGAGAATAAAAGAGTCGCCACCCAGTGTGAACTGGGAAAAGATTTAAGGCCGCACTCACCCTCGCAAGGGAAGACCTCCAACCATTATGTTTGGAATGGTCCCTTACTTATGCCAGTATAATGGACGGGTTCATACAATGGTATGGCCAAGTCTTATGCAGTTCAAGCAAAGTAATTCAAATAAACACAAATTTGCACACCCATAAACATTAATATAAATAAAAGCAAATTAAATTAAGAAAAAGAAGGTGCAATAACAAGAATCATATTAATCAAAAGCAAATAAAGCGTCAATAAATAAATAGTAAACAAAATAGGAGGTTAATCATGCATATATGAGTATTTCCCGAGTGGTACGTGGAGTTGTATCCCAAGTACAGACCATATTATCGTCCATTCGGATTCGGCTACGGAATTTACGTCTGGGTTTCCATCCGATATACCACAAGAGATAATACTAGACGTAAATAATTAATGCAATGTAAACAAAAAAAAGACATGAAATAATATAATAACGAACAAATAAAATAAAGGTGAAATAATAACGATAAATAAATATGCAAAAAGATAAATAAAAAATTTAATGAGAAATAATAAAATAACGGTGAATAAATAAATAAATAAAAAGATAAATAACGGAATGCCAAAAAAATAAAATGTGACCAGAAATTTGACCGTCTTTAATGTAGGACTTCGCATACCCGACTGGACGTGAAATACATCTAGCCAGGCATGCAACGTCCGGAACTATAAAAAATAAATGTGTTAAGGTGCCCTCAGGTCTTACCTTTCAAGTTACTTTCTCGGAAGTGCGTTAGGCCGTCGCCGGAAGGATCGAAGCTTGGTTCGCTGGTTTGCTGTTTCTACTCGCTGTTTTGCTATTTCTGTTCACTGCTTCGCTGTTTCTGCTCGCTATTTCACTGGTTGCTGGTCGTTGTTTCACTATATTTTTTGCTGCTGTTTTGGTTGTTTTTAGGCTGCTGTTTTAGTGATTTTGGCTTGCTGTTTTGGTGATTTTTTGCTCTGTTCTTGGAGTTTTTGGGCTGTTGTTTCATCATTTTTAAGGCCATTTTGCTGGTTATTCCGGTTGTTTTGGTCTCGGTTTTTAAGGCTGTTTTTAATGGTTGTTTTGGTCTCGGTTTTTAGGGCTGTTTTTCTTGTTGTTTTGGTTGTTTTGGTCTCGGTTTTTAGGGCTATTTATCTGGTTATTTGTTTTGATATTGGGGGTTGGCTTGGGGTTTTGTGTTTCGGTTTTGGCTTGTTGTTTTTTGATCGGTTTTTATGGTTTTTGGTGTTTGTTGTTCACGATTTAGAAGAAGAGACGAGGTCTTCAAGGTTTTGTTGATGGTTACCGTTTGTAGCTAGCCTCCTTAGTGTCAAGATTTGGTCCTTAATTTATAGTGTTTTGAAAGGATCTCACATTGATTTGAGGAATATCTTACCAAAATTATTTTTGGCATACAATCTCCTAAATTTGGTGATGGGGATCTCAAATCTTGTTATTTGGAAAGGATGGGATATCAAATCTTGTTAAATTGGAAAGTGATTTGAGCATGTGTTTTGCATGGGATTTCAAATCTTTGCTAAATTGGAAAGTGATTTGAGGGGATTTTAGCATGTGTTTTGCATGGGATTTTAGCTATTTTGGGAAGGTTTTGGGCATGTAGATGGTGTCTTGGGTGTGTGGATGGTGGATTGTATGGGCCTTGGGCGTGTGGATGGTGGATTGTATGGGTCGGTTGCAGGTGTCCGGAGTTTGTCCAAGGATAAGGTTTGAAACAGAAACTGACTGAGCGAATCTGAGGTTGGCTAGTGAGTCTGAATCAAATGAGGTGCTAATTTTAGAGGTTTTCTTTCCTTCAGGCATTCATTTTCTGCAACTTCCGTAACTTTTCAGGTAGTGCCTCCATACGATGCTCATCATTGAGCTTATGAAAAAATACAGTGTCTACAGTACCTATTGATCGAGATTTATACACCAACCTCACCTTTGTAAATCAAATGACATAGCCTGCCATGCAGGAGTTCGTAGAATACTTAGGATTCAGATCAATCCATATATGATCATCTTATAGATTGAAATAAATTTCTTTATTTAACGGATATTATAAGAAATTCATTTCTATATGGCTCCAGTCCTATATGATCACATCACATAAGGTGCCTCCATTCTCATGTCACCATATGAACGATCTCAGATCAAGGTCGTCATATATTTATATAATGGACCATAGCTATAGATAAGATACAAATAAAGTATCTGTTTTGTTTGCTCCTTATGGATTATTTTAGATTACTAATTTTAGACTTAAATCCTCTTGTGTACGAAACTCATACACTAAGCCTAAAGGCACATAAGTAATCAAGGGTAAACTAGATAATTTATAATATGCAATTTAAATCAAAAAAAAAATTGATAAATGAATAATGCATCATTTATTTCAAATAAATTGTTCCGTTTACACATTACATGAAACTCTAGGGAATATATCCCAATAATCTCCCACTTGCATTAGAGCAAATGGAATATGTGATGTAATCTTAGACCATCTAGTAACCTTCAAATACTTTAGCTGACAAGGTCTTTGTAAACGGATCAGCCAGGTTCGCTGCAGATGTAATCTTCATGACTGATACATCTCCTTTTTGCATTATCTCTCTGATGAGATGATATTTCCTCTCTATATGATTCCTCTTCTTGTGACTTCTGAGCTCTTTTGAGTTTGCCACTGCACCACTATTATCGTAATAAAGTGTGAGTGGTTTATACATATCTGGAACAAATTCCAAATCTCCCAAGAATTTCCGAAGCTGGACTGCTTATTTAGCTGCTTTACAAGCTGCTACATATTCAGCCTCCATGGTGGAGTTTGCAATACAAGATTGCTTAATACTCCTCTACACAATATCTTCACAACTTAGAGTGAATACTGATCTGGAAGTTGATTTCCTAGAATCTATATATGTCTGAAAATTAGAGTTTGTATATCCTATAAGTATCATATCCTTACCGGAATACACCAACATATACTTTCTCGTTCTCTTAAGATACTTGAGAATGTGTTTCACGATTACCCAACGATCTAATCATGGGTTAGACTGAAACCTACTGACTACTTCCACTATAAAACAGATATATGATCTCGTGCACAACATAGCATATATGAGACTACCAAGTGCTAAGCTATTTGGGATATCTCATATTTCCTTAACTACTTGAGGTATCTTAGGAGACCATTCCTTCGACAAATGAGTTCCATGTCGAAAGGGTAAATTACCTTCGTAGAATTCTGCATCCCAAATCACAAAAAGATCTTATTAATATAGGATGCATGAGACATAGCTAACAGTCGTCTCTTGTGATCCCGAAGAATCTGGATCCCAAGTATATAACTTGTCTCTCCCAAATCTTTCATTTGGAATAGGTTAGCTAGCCAGGACTTCACGTCCGACAATACTTTTACATCATTTCCAATGAGTAAAATATCATCGAGGTACAAAATGAGAAACACCACCTTACCGTCAATGACACGCTTGTACACACAAGGCTCATCGATGTTCTGTTCAAAATCATAAGCCTTGATCGTGGTATCAAATATTATGTTCCAAGATCGAGATGTCTGCTTGAATCCATAAATGGACCTTTGCAGCTTGCAAATCTTTTGCTTTTGACCTTGGGCTATGAACCATTCTGGTTGTACCTTATAGATTCACTCATCAAGATTGTCATTCAAGAATGTTGTCTTGACATCCATTTGCCAAATTTTATAGTCATAATATGCGACAATAGAGAGAAGAGTGTGGGTGGATTTGAGTATGGCTACTAGCGAGAAAATCTCATCATAGTCGACTCCTCCTTTCTAGGTATAACATTTGGCCACTAGTTTAGCCTTGAAGGTAAAAACCTTTATATCCGCTCCCCTCTTTATTTTGTAGATCCACTTGCAACCTATAGGTTTTACTTGGTCTACAAGTTCTCAGACTGAGATAGTGTACATCGACTCCATCTCAATGTTCATAGCTTTGAGTGATTCATCTTTATCATAATCATCCATTGCACTAAAATATGTCACTAGATCATCTACACCATCACTATATCATCTACATTATCACTGGAAGCGACAACTTATGCCTCTCTAACTCCTAGATAGTGATCAGATTGTCATACAACCCTCACAATGCGTCTAGTGGTAGATCATTTAGATGTATTTCCATCTAACGCTCAGATGTCGAAGGTACTATTCTTTTGTCAACTATCATTGACGATGGTGTGCTGGTAGAACCAGTAAGTAACTACTCGAGTATCATTTTACATCGATGTTTCAACTCTCTTATATAGTATTCCTCAAGAAATGTAGCATTTTTCGATACAAACATTTTGTTATCTTCTGAACTATAGAAGAATCCACCCCTAGTCTCATTACGATAGCCTACAAATAGGCACAATTGTGAATATAAATCTAACTTTATAGTCTTGTTCTTAGCACATGTGCTGGACACCCCGATATGCGAAAATAAATTAAACTAACTTTACGACCACTCCACAACTCTAAGAGAGTCTTAGGAATAGACTTAGATGGAACTATATTAAGGATATACATTGATGTTTGCAATACATATCTCCATAATGAACTAGGTAGTGAATTGTAACTAAACATAGATCTCATCATGTCTAGAATGGTCATATTTCTCCTCTCTGCAATATCATTCTATTGTGGTGTTCCAGGTGATATGAGTTGGGATATTGTCTCATGCTCAACTAAGAATTCATTGAAATCACTATCAAGCTATTATACTATACGATCTGATCGTAGAGTTTTGATCATTTTACCTAATTAGTTCTCAACCTCAGTATGATACTCTTTGAACTTATCAAAGGTATCAGATATTAGGTAAACATACTCATATCTTAAATAATCGTCAAAAATTATGACGAATTGTTCATAATCACCTCAAGCTCTTATATTCATTAGAGTTAGAAGGAAAAATGACCAAGAGATAGTTCTTGGAGTTTCTTTTGTTCTTCTTTATGGGCTTTGTCTTAGCCTTCCCAATGTTTTTCTTCCTCTTCATAGCGGATTTGGAAGATTCGGTAACATCAGTCTCTCCAATGGGCTTACAAGAATCCACCAGCATGGACTCGTAATAGGTGAGCTCATTAACCGGCTGAGTAAGAGTAAAATTCAACTTGTTCATAACATAGTTGCTATTAAACTGTAAGAAACTCTTCAAAAGAGTTTCCATGTTCATAGTCACCTGGCTACACTTGTCAATACTAGCTCAATGAGTTTCGACTGTATTGAGATAGGTCATCATCTTCAAGACGTGCTCTCGGACTTATGTCTCTTCCTTCATCCTCGTTGTCATCGCTGAGACCATAGCCTCATGACGTTACTGCTCTGAAGACTGGCCGAACATGTTCTGTAATGACTCCATCATCAAATATGTTGTAGCCATTGGCTCATGCTTTACAGTAAGAACCTCAAACATCTCTGCTAGCAAGTAACAATGGGCTTTCTCATTGGCCTTGACCCATTTCTGATGCGTATCGCGGACAGCTTGGCCAACATTTCTTATCGACTCTAGAGGAATTCCTCCGTCCGGACAAACTTAATCTCTTCATAGACTATAATGGATTTCATGTTACTTTTCCATTTTACACAGTTTTCCCTGGTTAATTTATCATGTGATAGGATTGATAGGATATGAGAAACCATGGCTGAAAAATAAAACAAGCATGCATTTTAACACTCATTCATCGCACATTAAAATCATCAAAAATATTTTGGCATAAAATTAAACATGATGCATGTACCATGTATAATGAATCAAAAACCTAAAAATAATTACTATGCCACTGAAACCTATCATTCCACAAATAATTGTCAATGTAGAGTAGGTCAAATATTTGCATGATAGATCGAGACAATCTCAATTGATTAATATATGAAAAAATAACTCTTATTTCTATATTAATCAACCACTAATTGATTCGATCAAGGAATTTTGATTAACATTTCATCATTCGTTTGTGAGTGTAACCCGTTATTTCGAAACCCTTAAACTTAACTAGTAAAGTGTTATTGTAGGGTAGGTCAGTTCACCAGGTACTTATAGAGTTCCTATCCTCTCAGAATCCAAACTTGATATTGACCAAAAATAGACACCATTCGTAAGGGGATGAAAATAAAGTCGTCTCAATGCGCCTTTTGAATCTCATATTTTCTAACTAACAACGGAGATCGCGGGATATATTACCGCATATCTGTCTCCCACTCACTATTTTCAAATTAAGGTTTCTACTTAAAATATCTAATATCTTAATCCATTAGTGTCTACAAGTTTATGCGCGGCTAAAACATAACATAATTTACACTAGTGCAAGATTAGTGACATATCCAGTTTTAACTATTAAAATTTAATTCACTAATTCTCATTAGTCCGAAATAATATATGACTTAATAAAACTAATTTATTTAAGTGATCTTTAGTGACTTATTTCATTTTAATGCTTAAAATTCTAATGTCCACTAATAAGTTAAAAAAATTGAAATTCAAATTAGGGACATAATTTAATTAAATCATTTAATTAACATATAATTATCTTATAAATTCTAATGGTATTTGGAATTATATCCCAAGTGCAGACCACACCACCGTCCATTTAGAATCGGCTATGATATTTATGTCCGGGTTTCCATCCGATATACCAATGAAAAATATAATAGACTCATAAAGTCCATTATATGTTAAATTCAAATTTCTAATTTTTAAATCTTTAAAATAATTAATCCAATTTATTTATTTTCATACATAATATCTACTAATTTAACTTCTTTAAATTACATAAAATCAAATTTTATGACTAGAAGAATTATGCATATCTTACATGGTATGACATGTGAAAATGAAAGAGTATGCATCTTAAACTATATGGCATGTTATCGAAATAAATATATATATAACAAAAATTACATTGACCGAGCTCTTATTTTTCTTATATTAATCTAATTAGTATAAAAGTTTACCAAGACATCCCTTAAGTCTTTAAAACTTGCTCCATGGAATGGTATGTGCTGGAAAACTCCTTGTATCGTCGTTGATGGCAACGGCTCCACCAAAATACATAAAATAATAATATAACTCAAAATTACATAAAACATTATCTACAACACTTTGTAAAAAATGACCTTATGGCCTTACATTCCCCAAAAGTAAAATAATTAAAAAAAAAAGATTCGGAAAAATTTACGACCAATGCAATATATTTATCATATGAACATAAGTAAAAATAATCATCACATGAACATAAAAATTGTGCCTACTCATCTCAACATGTAAAAATATTTATATCACATTTAAATAATAAAAAAATAGAAAACTTTTTATAAAAAATAAGAAAGGTTAAGAGCATTTTTCAATCTCGCTCTAGATGCAAATTGTAGGAATCGATTCCTCGCGTAGCGGAAACGCCTTAGATACCGAGATCGACCTTGAAAATTTTTGTTGCTCTACCTCCACTTTGGCCGAATATGAAAAACCCTTTAAGCCACTATTTTATGTTATTTTGATTATTTTTAAATACACAAAACAGCCCCTAAAACAACTTCAACACAGCGGCGAGTTATAACACTGAAATAGCTCACTGCACACACCAATTCCTTCACTGTTTTCACACAAAAATACAGTAGCCGAGGTCTGATTTTTACACTAAAAATATCTCAAAGAACTACAGTTAACCCCAATAAAAATACTCCCCAAATGGATGATGATGGTTCATGGCAGTGACCAGTTTTGGCGCTCACTGTCGAGAACAAGATAAAGAAGAAGTTTAAGCTTTTATTTCGAATACCAAAACCTCGTTCATGCTATGACTCATCATCAACAAATATAAGAGCGGGCTTGACTCACAAACAACTTCTAAATAATTTGGAGTTTGGATTGTCAAACAAAATTTTTCCTTCACTTTTTCTATGAGTTAAAGAGAAAAGAGAAGAATATGGTGGCTATTTTTTTTGGAATAAGATTTTATAAAAAGGAAAAGAATTTTCCATTTTATATCTAGGTATTTGGTTGTCCAAATAATAATACAAAACCCTTCCTTTCCCCTTGAAAAAATCAGCCATAAGGCCTAGTAATGGCAAAATCAATTTTGTGTTAATGTCTTCATTAGGACATAAACATGTTGCCAAAAATCTTGTAACTTCCATTTTTACAAAGATGAATTTAAAATCATATTTTAAATCCATTTATTTCCAAAAATTCCAAATATTAATTATATTAAAAAAATATAATTTAATAATTACAAGATTTTATAATAATAAATGATTATCTTATAATCATTTACAATAAAAAAAAAATTATATTAAAATTAATATAAGTTCCATGTGTGACATCAATCATTAATCACATTAATAATCATAATATATGTAAGTATATAATTGAACTATCCAATTATATTTAATTTGCTACAGTAAATCGAGCTAGCACGGGGACCAAATGGACCTATAATTCTGAGCTCCAATAATCACAGAATATTAATTAAACTCTTTAATTAAATATTCTGAATTATTAACTTTAGGTTAATCCACTAAAAATCTAAAGTCGTACTCTCGTTACTGCAGATATATAAAATAAGCCAAACTATGTCAATGTCTATCGATATAGTCATTACATATGGATTGACCCTTCACGATTATCTCATAATTAGAACCGGGTCAAAATATTCGTTATACATATATATAATTATTTTTACCTTAAGTACCATTGATTCTCTAATGAAAGATTTATTCATAACTATTATGGATATTAATCTTTCTATTCGTAATAGAAAGACTTGAGCGCTCTAATCGTTCAAGTACCGAATCGACCCTTAAGGAATACATGATTACGCCCAAATATGACTCGCGGTTATCGCAGTACAGTTGGGGTGTCGATTCCACAGAGAGATGGTTACAAAGAAACTGATTCACTAAATCAAGAACGTTTAGCAATAACTGACTTAAAGGAAAGATTAAATTGCGATGGAGAATTAAAGATTTCAAAAAGCTTAAGAGGTTTTAACAAAAATGAGAAAGAGCAAAGCATCAGGGTCCCCTCTTGTACCTATTACTTATATTCCGTTATTGATTCATTTAATTACGCAATTGAGCATTTCACGTCCCAAATCCACAATTGGAAGATATTCAATTCTACACCAGTTTAAGTTCTAAGGTAATTGTCATTCAATCTTCTCTACGTTCACCACTCACAAGGTTATCGTTACAACCTATCTAACGACGACAATATACCCTCGGGCAATACTGCAGCAGAAGATTAACTCGCAAAACAACCTTAATCTATCAAACCAATTTTACCAATAACACATAGAAAAAGCATGACTGAATCTATATGTAAACTAATAAAATATAGTTCTCAAATAATCAAAGAATAAAGAGATGAATAGAATAACAATTATATTAATCAATTAAAACCATCCATGAATCAAATAACAAGAATACAAGAGCTGGGTACAAGAGTTCGCCCTTAGCTTTGCTTAGGAGATTAGTTCCGCATGATAGATGAAGAAACAACAGAGATAGATGGGGAAATCATTGGATGAAGCTTTGGTTCTAATCCCGGGAATCTGCACGGCTCTGATTTCTCTTTGGTATTTATGTAACTAGCCTTCTCCTTGAGTCTGGACGAACTGTTATATTTATAATGATGTCTGGGAGTCATTAGGATTTTAGAAAACCCGAAAAACTTAATCCTGAAATGCGTGACCGATGCTTCCCGTGGCGCCTGTTGAGTGGCGCCACGGCGCCAAATCCTCGGCATTTTTGGCTGAGTCTGGTGATTTGTGAGGCGCCGTAGCGCCTATCCCTCTTCTTTTTCAATTCTAATTCACGCCACTTTTTGTGTTTTTGTGTTTGTTTCTTATTTAATAAGTTGCGGTCCCCACGTGATGTCAAAAATCTTTGGCTTTTGACTTAGTCAACAATTGTGGCTATCATCCACTTCTTCTTTTCTTTCACGTGAAGCACTTAATTTGTCTTTCCTTGGTCAACAATTTGTCTACTCTTGCTTTATTTCTACTAATGGCGCCGTGGCGCCTTACTCCCTGGATTTTGTATGGGAGTATGGCGCCATGGCGCCAGTATAATTTCTCACTGCTTCCTGCTTTTCGCGTCTTCGGCTCCTGTGTGCGTCTTATGCATCCCTAAACACTTGTAATTGTCCCAGGATCCATGTATTAATATTCCTACAAATAAAAATCACTAAATTAGTTTAAATAATAAATATTTCTAAATTAATATAAAAATAGAAATTATGTAATAAAATATAAAATATATAACTAAATACTTAACAATAAACCCAGATAAGTGATGTTTCGAAGTACATTTTCATGCACTTATCACAACCCCCAACCAGCTTATTGCTAGTCCCTAGTAATTCAAGCGTAAAATAAAATAAAACTAAATAAATAAATAAATCTATATAGTCCACTCTCGTAGGGATCACGATTGCATTTAACGTATGCAACAAGCCTTTAAACCCCTAGGTGTCCCTAGTGGACGAGTTATAGTCTCGTGAGGGCTTACAGCGACGACACCCACAAACGTCATTTAAAACACACAATCATGCAAAAATAAAAATCAAGTAGTCCTAATAGTTTAACATAATTTTGTCCTCAGAGAATGCATAGTAATGAAATCAGAGAACCTTCAAAGTACTCAATGCAACTCAAATCTAAGTATTTGAATAAATCATCTAAGCTAAACTCAAAGTGTGTGTGTGCTAAGGTTCGTTCACAGCTTTATTCCTAGGTAAGCCAACTCAATGAATTCGTTTAAAAATCGGGGTCGATGGGTCTAACCGACCTAGATATCTCAATTAAGCTCTGTAGTTGCTTTTATGTGTGCTCAATATGGTATGATTTTTTTTTCTTTTTTGTCTCTTGTTGCTTTTGAATTTTGAATTTTTCTTTTCTTTCTCTTTTGCCATTTTCTTTCAACACACATACCCTTTAAGGTAGCATTTCTCCTCATGGTGGTCCTAATACTCGCCCATGGGTAGCTTCACGCTTATCGGTTATAGGTGGTTTATTTTCTTTCTTCAGAGACTTTTTCTTTTATTTGCGACCATACTATACGTCATAACACAAGCAAATCAGAATAGATATCTAAGCAAAAGGTCATTCATCGACATACAATTTCTTCAACTAGTCATATTGCTAACTACTCAGGCTTCCACTGCTAAGAACCCATAATTAAGTGCTTACGAGTCTAACATAGATAAACTACTCAAATCATCAGATAAAAGTACATTAAATGACTTATCGTTTCTAAGATTTCATCCTAACACAAACAATATCATCATAGGAACTATGTTTAACTATCAAGGACTAAAAACAAACAAAGCAACAATTAAATTTTTTTTTTTTAATTTTATTTTTTTTTTATTTTTTTATTTTTTTGAATAAAATAACAAAAGACAATATGAATAAGACATATCCATCCAGGTGAAACACATGATAATACCACCACCCCCAACCTAAACGAAACATTGTCCTCAATGTAACAACCGAGAAGGTAAATACAAGGAAGAAGTTCACCTGATTAGAGATGTGGTGAGCCTGGATGAAAAATTGAATTATCCTGCAAAAGAAAGGAAAACAAAACAAAACAAAAGGAAAAAGGACAAAAGATTAAAAATAGCTAGGAAAGAATAAAGACATAAATAAATAAAGTACAACAATGAAAAAAAAAAAGAAATCTCAATCCGCATAGGTGGGGTCAGCTAGAGGTGTATCCTCTGCTGCGGGAATCGGATTGTCCAGGAACGGTTTCAGCCTCTGTCTATTTACTTTAAACACTCTGCCGTCCTTGGGATCTTCTACTTCTACAGCTCCATAGGGAAAAACTTGTTTTACAATGAAGGGTCCGGTCCATCTGGATCGCAGCTTGCCTGGGTGAAGATGGAGTCTGGAATCATAAAGATGAACCTTCTGGTTAGGCTCAAAAGTTTTCCTCATTATCTGTCTGTCATGGGCAGCTTTCATCTTGGCTTTGTAGAGGCCGGAATTGTCATAAGCATCATTCCGGAGTTCTTCGAGCTCCGTTATCTGAAGTTTCCGCTGTGTACCTGCAAGACTCAGATCAAAGTTAAGATTTTTAATAGCCCAGTAGGCTTTATGTTCTAACTCAACAGGTAAATGACAAGCCTTTCCAAATACAAGCCTATAGGGAGACATTCCAAGTAGGGACTTGTAAGCAGTACGGTATGCCCAAAGCGCATCCGGAAGTCGTAAAGACCAGTCCTTGCGGTCGGGGTTTACCGTTTTCTCTAATATCTGGTTGATCTCTCTATTTGCTAATTCAGCTTGCCCATTTGTCTGTGGGTGATAGGCAGTAGAGATCTTGTGCACCACACCATATTTGCGCATCAAGGCTTCAAAAGATCGATTGCAAAAATGTGTTCCTTGATCGCTGATGATGACTCGTGGGGTACCGAAACGTGACAATACATGTTCCTTTAAGAATTTGACTACAGTAGCATTGTCATTGGTTCGGCAAGCTACTGCCTCAACCCATTTAGACACATAATCAACTGCGAGAAGAATGTAGAGATAACCAAATGAGGGTGGAAAGGGTCCCATAAAATCAATGCCCCAACAATCAAATACTTCAATGACAAGAATAGGGTTAAGGGGCATCATATGACGACGGGACAAAGCACCTAATTTCTGACATCTTTCACAGGAACGGCAGAATCCATTAGTATCCTTAAATAGAGTAAGCCAATAGAAACCACACTGTAGAATTTTTGCAGCAGTTTTCTTTACGGAAAAATGGCCTCCGCATGCGTTAGAATGACAAAAGGTTAAAACACTGAGAACTTCATCGTCAGGAATGCAACGTCTCAATATTTGGTCAGGGCAGTATTTGAATAAGTATGGATCATCCCAATAAAAATTACGTACCTCGACCAAGAATTTACGCTTATCTTGTGAATTCCAAGTGGACGGGCACTCGCCAGAAACTAAAAAGTTGACAATGTGTGCATACCATGGTGCTCGTGTGACCGCGAAAAGATGTTCATCAGGGAAGTCATCGTGAATTGGTGGGCCTTCAGCGGAGTCGTTAAACTCCAAGCGAGACAAGTGATCTGCTACCACATTTTCAACACCCTTTTTATCCTTGATTGTCAGGTCAAATTCCTGTAGCAGCAGGATCCACATAATCAATCTAGCCTTAGCATTTTTCTTCGAAATGAGGTATTTGAGGGCTGCATGGTCGGTGAAAATGGTGATGGGGGAGCCAATTAAGTATGCACGAAATTTGTCTAAGGCAAAGACTACCGCCAACAGTTCTTTTTCAGTTGTGGAGTAGTTCATTTGAGCACTGTTTAGAGTTCTGCTGGCATAATACACGACAAAAGGTTTCCCTTCTCGTCTTTGTCCTAAAACCGCCCCAATTGCGTAGTCACTAGCATCACACATAATTTCGAATGGTAAATTCCAATCGGGTGGTTGCATGATTGGGGCAGAGGTTAGTTTAGTTATTAACATCCTGAAGGCACCTTCACACTCATGTGTCCATTCAAATGAAGAATCTTTAGCGAGAAGGTTACACAGTGGTCTAGAGACAGAAGAGAAGTTTTGTATGAATCTCCTATAGAAACCAGCATGCCCGAGAAATGATCGCACATCTTTAACATTTTTGAGTGTTGGCAGTTTGGATATCAACTCAATCTTTGATTTGTCGACTTCAATGCCTTTGGATGAAACAATATGACCTAGAACGATTCCTGAAGAGACCATAAAGTGACACTTTTCCCAGTTTAGAACGAGGCATTTTTCTTGACATCGACTTAACACTGCTTTCAGGTTAAGCAAACATGTATCAAAGGAGTCGCCAAACACTGTTAAATCATCCATAAATACCTCCATACACTTTTCAATCATATCACTAAAAATGCTCAGCATGCATCTCTGAAAAGTGGCGGGGGCATTGCATAAACCAAATGGCATGCGGCGAAAAGCATAAGTACCAAACGGGCAGGTGAATGTGGTTTTCTCTTGATCTTCCAAGGAGATCTCAATTTGGTAATACCCTGAATATCCATCTAGGAAACAGTAAAATGGGTGGCCAGCTAACCGCTCGAGAATTTGATCGATAAAGGGAAGTGGGAAGTGGTCTTTTCGGGTGGCAGCATTCAACTTTCGATAGTCGATACACATACGCCAACGTGTGACTACCTTGGTAGGAACCAGTTCTCCTGACTCATTCTTCACTACAGTGACTCCTGACTTTTTAGGGACAACCTGCGTAGGACTGACCCATTTACTATCAGCAATTGGGTATATAATACCCGCATCTAGTAACTTTATAACTTCATTTCGCACTACTTCTTTCATAGTGGGGTTAAGTCTACGTTGAGGATCTCTACGAGGGGTAGCTCCATCTTCTAGGTGAATTTTATGGGAACAAATCAAAGGGCTAATACCTTTAATGTCTCCTATGGTCCAACCAAGTGCGGATTTATGCTCACTCAACATCTCGAGTAATCTCTTACTCTGCGATGCGCTAAGCTCTGAGGAAATGATAACAAGGAATGTATCCCCTGATCCAAGGAACGCATGTTGAAGTCCTTCTGGTAAGGGCTTTAATTCAATTTTCGGTGTTTCGACCGAAGAGGGTTTTGGTCTATTCCTTTCCTCTGGCAAAGCCTCAAACTGCGGCTGCCATACGGTTGGTCCATGTTTTTGCCAAACAGAGTAACCTGTAGCAAAGTCCGAAGGGTTGGTTATTTCAAGGATGTCTAAAAGGTTCGAATCCGGAAGAAGATGATCTGGAAGGTCAGACTCATGTAGAATGGGAGCCAATTCTGGCACAATTGTATCTATGAGGAATGTCTGATGACATTCATCGTCATCTTGTGGTTGTTTCCCGATGTGAAAAATGTTCACTTCCAGTGTCATGTTTCCGAATGACAATTTCATGAGACCATTCCTACAATTGATAAGAGCATTTGCTGTAGCAAGGAAAGGTCTACCCAGGATAAGAGGAATTTTGGATTCGGTCTTAACTACGGACTGGGTGTCTAAGATCAAGAAGTCAACGGGATAATAGAATTGTCAATCTGGAGTAAGACATCCTCTACTACCCCTCGTGGGGTTCTGACAGAACGATCTGCTAACTGCAAGACTACTGATGTAGGCTTGATCTCTCCAAGACCTAACGGTGTATATATGGAATACGGCATGAGATTCACACTCGCGCCCAAGTCTAGTAATGCCTGACCAAACTCGCATGTACCAATATGGCAAGTGATGGTGGGACATCCCGGGTCTTTATATTTCGGTGGGGTCTTTTGTTCAATCACTGCACTAGCTTGTTCCGTTAGGAATGCAGTTTTCTTCACATGGTGCTTTCTTTTCATGGTACATAGATCTTTTAAAACCTTAGCGTATGTGGGAACCTGTTTGATTACATGTAACAAGGGCATGTTTATCTTTACTTGCCTAAGGTGTTCTAAGATCTCACCGTTCGGGTCTGCAGCTTTGGTGGCTGGCCTAAGGGCTTGAGGAAATGGTACTCTAACTGGGAGATGTGGTTCTGGGTCTTCCTGAGGAGTATCTACACTATTATCCTTGGTCAGATCTGATGTGTTTGGGGTGTCCTTTACTCCTACCTCCTTACCACACCTAATAGTTATGACATTGACACCTTTTACATTTGCTCCCCCATGATCAGCCTGTGCCATGTGTTGCCCTTGGGAAGGGAATTTTCCTTGTTCATTCACACTCAAGACGTTAGTTATCTTAGAGATTTGGCTTTTTATCTCCTTATTGTCTTCCGCTAGCTGAGCTATCAATGATTCAAATCTCTGATTGGTCTTACTTTGAGTCTCTATAAAGGCTTGCAGAGTGTCCTCTACGGAGTTCCTAGAAACGACAGGTGTGGCATATTGGGGAGTACTATAACCTCTAGGTTGGGGTGTCTGACTCGATTGATGAGACTCTTGTTTCCAACTAAAGTTGGGATGGTTTCTCCAGCCAGGGTTATAAGTGTCTGAGTATGGGGCGTAGGGCTTCCTATACGTCCCTAATGCATTGCATTGATCCTCATATGTTTCTCTAGTTGTAGGGCATTCTTGTGTTAAATGGTCGGTCCTGCTACACACAGCACAAACTTCTTGAGGCTCTAAGTGGGCTACTGTATGCATAGACTTACTGTCTTTGGCTAGTAAGGTTCCCATTTGCCTAGCTAATAGTTCAACTTTCGCCTTAAGGCTGTCCTCTTCTCTCAAGTGGTGTACGCTTCTAATAGGAGGAGTGAGGTGTGTCCTATCAGTGCTATCCATGGAATTAGGTCCAGTCCAGGTATAAGACTTCTTAGCTAGGTCATCTAGGTATTCAAGGGCCTCATCAGGGTCCTTTCGGATAAACTCACCATTACACATCGTCTCCACGAATTGGCGCTCCCTAGGTGTCAATCCATCATAAAAGTAACTAACTAAACGCCAACTCTCAAAGCCATGGTGGGGGCAACTAGCTAACAACTCCTTATACCTCTCCCATGTTTGGTAAAGGGTCTCACTGTCTTTCTGGGAAAAGGTGGAGATTTTTTTTTAAGGGCATCCGTCTTGTGGTGTGGGAAATATTTGTCAAAGAATGCCCGGGTCATCTCGCCCCACGATCCTATTGACCGAGGTCTTAAAGAGTACAACCAACTCTTAGCTTTGTCCTTAAGGGAAAAAGGGAAAAACTTAAGTCTGATTGTGTCCGTGGTTCCAAACCGGTCATGGAAAGTCGCTACTACCTCTTCAAATTCTCTAATATGCACATAGGGATTTTCGTTCTCCAAACCATGGAAGGTTGGGAGATATTGTATCATCCCAGGTTTAAAATCTACGGGTGGTGCATTTGGAGGAAACATGATACACGAAGGTGTAGCTGTGTGAGTTGGGTGGAGGTACTCTTCAAGAGTCCTCCTAGGTGGTCTCTCGTAATCACTCATGGTGTGTGCACTAGATGTGGAGGGTGTGGCAAAGAGATTGTCAAACAAACTCTATGAATCAGAATTCTCTTCCTCAGTTCTAATGAACCTACCAAATCCATCCCTACGTCTAGGCATGCAATTTAAGTTCAAATAATACGAGAAATAAAATAAAAGTAAACAAATAAATAAAAGGAATAAACTAAAACTTAAAATCTAACTAAACTAAAACAGAAATAAAACAACTAAAATAAATACTAAAGTAAAAGACTAGAAGAAAAAAAAAATAAAAAGAACTGATTAAAAATAAAAATAAAATAGAATGCTGATAATAAAAAAAGGAACGAAGTTACCACTTCGTTGTTGACTAAGCAAACCTAGTCATTTTGCTTGTAAACCGTCTCCCCGGCAATGGCGCCAAATTTTGATTACGCCCAAATATGACTCGCGGTTATCGCAGTACAGTTGGGGTGTCGATTCCACAGAGAGATGGTTACAAAGAAACTGATTCACTAAATCAAGAACGTTTAGCAATAACTGACTTAAAGGAAAGATTAAATTGCGATGGAGAATTAAAGATTTCAAAAAGCTTAAGAGGTTTTAACAATAATGAGAAAGAGCAAAGCATCAGGGTCCCCTCTTGTACCTATTACTTATATTCCGTTATTGATTCATTTAATTACGCAATTGAGGATTTCACGTCCCAAATCCACAATTGGAAGATATTCAATTCTACACCAGTTTAAGTTCTAAGGTAATTGTCATTCAATCTTCTCTACGTTCACCACTCACAAGGTTATCGTTACAACCTATCTAACGACGACAATATACCATCGGGCAATACTGCAGCAGAAGATTAACTTGCAAAACAACCTTAATCTATCAAACCAATTTTACCAACAACACATAGAAAAAGCATGTCTGAATCTATATGTAAACTAATAAAATATAGTTCTCAAATAATCAAAGAATAAAGAGATGAATAGAATAACAATTATATTAATCAATTAAAACCATCCATGAATCAAATAACAAGAATACAAGAGTTGGGTACAAGAGTTCGCCCTTAGCTTTGCTTAGGAGATTAGTTCCGCATGATAGATGAAGAAACAACAGAGATAGATGGGGAAATCATTGGATGAAGCTTTGGTTCTAATCCCGGGAATCTGCACGGCTATGATTTCTCTTTGGTATTTGTGTAACTAGCCTCCTCCTTGAGTCTGGACGAACTATTATATTTATAATGGTGTCTGGGAGTCATTAGGATTTTAGAAAACCCTAAAAACTTAATCCTGAAACGCGTGACCGATGCTTCCCGTGGCGCCTGTTGAGTGGCGCCACAGCGTCAAATCCTCGGCATTTTTGGCTGAGTCTGGTGATTTATGAGGCGCCGTAGCGCCTATCCCTCTTCTTTTTCAATTCTAATTCACGCCACTTTTTGTGTTTTTGTGTTTGTTTCTTATTTAATAAGTTGCGGTCCCCACGTGATGTCAACAGTCTTTGGCTTTTGACTTAGTCAACAATTGTGGCTATCATCCACTTCTTCTTTTCTTTCACGTGAAGCACTTATTTTGTCTTTCCTTGGTCAACAATTTGTCTACTCTTGCTTTATTTCTACAAATGGCGTCGTGGCGCCTTACTCCCTGGATTTTGTATGGGAGTATGGCGCCATGGCGCCAGTACAATTTCTCACTGCTTCCTGCTTTTCGCGTCTTCGGCTCCTGTGTGCGTCTTATGCATCCCTAAACACTTGCAATTGTCTCAGGATCCATGTATTAATATTCCTACAAATAAAAATCACTAAATTAGTTTAAATAATAAATATTTCTAAATTAATAATAAAATATAAAATGTATAACTAAATACTTAACAATAAACCCAGATAAGTGATGTTTCAAAGTACATTTTCATGCACTTATCAATACACTACTCTACTTCTCGCTAGAAGGAGTGAACTCCAAATCTATGTAAAACATCTCCAACTACACACTAAACATGTCCCCAAAGTACGTACCTATTGGTCGAGATTTCTACCAAAACCTCACATTTGTAAATCAAAGGACACAGCCTGCCATGCAGGAGTTCATAGTGTTGGACAATTATGACCCATAACATCACTATTTGTACAGAACATGGTGTTGTTGTACAAATTAACTATGTGACAAAGGAAATTTCTCTTTTATCATTTGTAATTGGATTACCGGGATAAATAAATGATAAAAGTCCATATGATTAGTACCAGATTAATAAGATATGAGACAATATTAATCCACGTAAGGTTTAATCATTAAATATCCCTAGTCGTAGTATTATCGAGACTGGACATCGATCATGCGGAATAGACTAGCATTACACGTGTGCGTGTTATGGAAGCCTAACAGCATAGTTCTCATATATTTGAGTATTGAATACTCATGCAAGTGTAATATGAGGTTCTGTTTACCGATGGTAAGGAAACAGCTTCGCTTGGATAGACCCATCGGAATCCCATTTGTAGTATGACTATGTGTCTATGGGAATCCGAATTAGGGTAGGTGTATTTAGTCTTAACCTGAGACTTGCATTGCTAATACTTGCGACAATCAGTATACTTTGGTTTTGGTCGTCCGGGGCTTTAACAGGTTCTGTGTAAGCCTCTTCTGGGTATACTGAGAATCGTAGTGTATTGGGTGTGATGTCAAGATGGAAGTATCACTTCAGTCATATGGAGATGATGATCACACAGGGATACAGAACTAGTACTCTTAAGTACTGCAGTCATCGGGATAATATGACTAGGTCATGATTATCCGATTATAGAGACTAGTTACCAGAGATCCGATATATGCTTCGTACGGGGCATACACAATTCCAGCCCTAGGCCTAGCATGTGATATCGTTACTGGATCGTAATACGCAATATTATGTATACTACGCCTAACAAAGATTATATATTCCTTAAAAGAATATTTCTGGAGAATTGGGTAGGCACGGTGCTTTGCTAGAAGCTAACCATGTCTTGTAAATCAGTAAGAACGTGGTACCGGGTATGCACGTGTTCGGATAGTCCGACGACCAGATTTACTGCCAACATATCTATGGATCTCATAGGTCGTTTCCCGAAGATTCACCGATGACGTATGACTCGAACAGAATTAATCTAGGATTAATTATGAGAGAGAGAAAATTAATCTATGATTAATTGCAGCAAGAATTTATCTGGGATAGAATTCAAATAGTAGAGAGAGAATGATTAATTTGGAATTAATCGATTAAATAATATATTCGATATATTAAATGAAATTAGATTTCATAGAGGAATTAAAATTGGATTTTAATTCGGGCGAACAAATTAATTTAGAATTAATTTGCGAGTGACTTTCGTAATAATTTTACGATGCATTATTATTTAATTAAATTTGATTTAATTAAGTCGCAACGGAAAATTTGTTAATTCGGAATTAACGAACCCGATCCCGAAATGTGTTTAGTGGGCCCACTCGGATTTTAAATTTAAAGTGGGACCCATAAGTCAAATCACTAGTCAACTTTATCACCTTTTTGGTTGATAGAAGTTGGTAGAGATTTTGGTAACTTGTCTTACACATTTTGTTTATTTGTGAAAGACATTTACCAACTTGATTTTTTGTAAATGGATTTTTGATTTTGGAAATTAGAAATACATTAAAACAAAAAAACACAACACACAAATCACTCTCTCTCTCCATATTCCCTCCAAGGCCGAAACCTATCCCTCTCTCATTCTCCAAAATGGCATGAACCTAGGGTTCATGTGTGATGATTTTGTTTCAAAATCTTGCATGCTAGCACATCTAAGGAGTCATACAAAGGTGTTAGGGAAACCATTCCCTTGAGTTTGGAATTCAAGAATCAAAACTTGGAGCTCAACATACAAACAAATGAGGGCTTGAAGCACTACACAAAGGTTGGAATTTTTGTTATCTCCATATCATAATAACCGATCAAAGTGAGTATTTTTCCGCAACTTACTTTGTTAATTCACACAATTTTATGCTTAATAGATCTTTGGCATGTTCTAGGAGAACCCAACATGTAGTACACTCAGGATTCAGATCAATCCATATATGATCATTTAGTAGATTGAAATGAATTTCTTTATTTAATGGATATTATAAGAAATTCATTTCTATTTGGGTCCAATCCTATATGATGACATCACATAAGGTGTCTTCATTCTCATGTTACCACATAGACGATCTCGGATCAAGGTCGTCATATATTTATTGAATGGACCGCAGCTATAGATAAACCACAAATAAAATACCCGCTTTATTTGCTATTTATGGAATATTTTAGATTACTAATTTCATACTTAAATCTTATTATGTATGACACTCATACACTAAGCCTAAAGACACATAAGTAATCAAAGGTAAACTAGACAATTTATAATATGCGATTTAAATAAAAACAAATGATAAATGAATAATGCATCTTTTATTTTAAACAAATAGTTCCGTTTACATATTACATGAAACTTTATGGCATATATCCCAACAATATTTAGTAAGCAAGATATCATAACCCTACCACCGCAGTCATAGACTTTTAAAAAAATGATATGATGCCAATTTTATCATATCCAAGTATATCAAGAATATGACCTATAAGAGACAGTGTCAATATTTCTATAAGCCACCGACATGGACATACGTGACATAATATAACCTGTGTAAACCTATCTTATCATGAATGAACTTGTACATGCATGCTTCATAACCTACCCAAACATGTTTTTTTTTTTTTTCCGAAAACATGCATAACTGACACATTTTACACATGAGTTACTTAAAGTAACTTTACATAACATTATCCATATACAAATACATCATTCGGCCTCATGGACTTTCATGACAAAAATACACGTAAGTGGACCCATGACTTATGCCCCTAAGACTACAATTGGTGTCCATCTTGTTCAAGCTAGTCAATCTGATGATAAGAGTCCTTACCAAAAGGTTGCTTTCAACAAGTTCTGCAACATAAAACTGAGTGTTTGGAGAGGGGTAAGTCGCGGGAACGACCTAGTGACCGAATACCATGATAAACACATGAAACAACATAACTTGTAAAACTATTGGGGTTTTGATAACTCATTTCTTGAAAATATGAACATCTGGACATATAGTTTAAATACACAGCATAATCATGAAAATGATCATATAACATGCACTTATAATAACTTTCATGAAAATGGAACCAGTATCGCCATCTGTGGGCGTGAGACATACTTAGCAGGAACCTAGCACCGCGTAGGTAAGAAAGTATGAACATGAACATGAACATGAACATGAACATGAACATGAACTTGAATAAGCCTAAGATGGTTTCAAGAACTTTTAGGCAACATGAGCATACTCGAGTAGCTAAACATGAAGGGACGATACTCTACTGATGTTTGCAAACAATTTTATACTTTCATAATGAACTTGGAACCAATTTGAATCATGTAACATAAACTCATAAAATCGTTAAACTTAACTTGAAAACATATATAAATTGCCATGATTTTGAGATATAACAACATATAACATACACTTGAATTGTCCAGCATGGAAATATGGCAAAAGGAAAACATGTTTTTATAAATTTAAAGTTTGATATTCAATAACTTAAACTTGGTTTATAAAACATTTAGAGTTTGAAAACATGAAAACCACAATTTGGTTTGATATTTTAAATTAAAATAATGATAAATATAATGTCCACTTATTTGTTTTCTTAGTAATTCTTGTCACATCACGGTAATATGACTTTTGGGCCAAATTGGACTTAGTTACACATGGTTTCAGGGAAAATACTTAAGATGAAAGTTGTAACCTTATGTAAAATCTTTCCAACGCTGAATCACTCAAAATTGGTATCAGTAACTCAAAATATTATCAAAATACTGAATGTTATTCATGAGATCTGTTAATTTAAGGGGTACTGAAATTGAAATTTTATTCTGAGCTCTCGAGAAATGTTACAAGGACATTCTACCCACCAACACAAAATTATATGCATAGTAACATATCATGCATGAAAAGAGTGACCATAATAGATATGCCACGATAAATCGGGGTGTTACAAATAAGAAATCATTATTTTTTAAAATGTAATCGCCAATTTTTTCCCCATTTTTTCTTTTTTGAAATATATCGATAATGATACGTGTTTTAAAGCTTATAATATGTATATCAAATAATATATAATTTTTTTTCCATGAAAAGGAAAAAACTCAAATTTGGTCTTATTTTGGACCTAAAGGTGGGGTCATTGTTTGTCGTCTTTTTTCTTTTTAATTAATTGGTGTCTGTTTCCCATCTTACATTTACGTAATTTTGCCAGCTGGAGGAGTAGATCTAAAACATTTTATAGGCTTGGACTAAATCCAAATAGGCTATTGGTTTTGGGCTAAATAATAATTTCCCCTAAAATATAGATAAATAATTAGATATAGTAATATGTTGGCAAGCGTCTTGATGAAAAATTATCTAAAATTTGATATTATTTTTTAAATCGAGAATAAAAATTATCTCGAAATTTAGTAAGTTTGTAGATAAAAAGGTGAGATTTTAGACTAAATTTTTTTCATATATTTAACGGATAATTCTGTTATTAGAATTTTAGAGACGAAATGAATATAATATAGTTTAAAAAAAAACCCACAAATATATATATATATATATATATATATAATGTCCTAGGAATCTGACCTTAGTTTGGAATAAAGAAATCTTTGTACTAGATACAGCTAAACCAGCCTTTCTAGTGGCAAAATAAAAAGGTCTTTAAATGTTTGAAGTGTTGATCTATGTCTTTTGAAAAGATCAAAACATCATCAATATAAACAATACAAAAATCTGAATAAGGATTATAAATATCATTCACGATCTGAGAAAATAAAATGATGCTTATGAAGATGCAAAAATAGATCAGATTTTAATAAGGCCGGGGTGACAAACACAGTACCAGATCTGGATCCCAGAAATGGTGCTCTGAGTGGAGGAGGGAGAAGAGAATTACAACTGAGGGAAGAGATCCGGTCTCTATGCCTCAGAGGAGTAGTAACAATTCAAATGACAGAACTGATATAATTATCAGTCTGCAAGCATGCTTTAAAAATAAATTGCTTTTTAAAATAACATTCACAACTTTTACATAGGCTTTAAAACGATTGCTTACATTTTCTTTGAAGAACAAAATTAAAGTATAAACTGAGAAAAAGTTCTAAGAAGAGAGAAATTGAAAATAGTTCTAAAGAAAACCGGATGCCCTCTACTGAGAGTTAATGGGAACTATATACCCAATCAACCAACTACCATAATTATTACAATTATTAAAACAGTAAGATACAGTAAGATGCTTCTGCTTTTCTGTCTTTGTAACGTGCTTTGGGTGGCTTTGGATGCTTTCTTCACATTGCTACAGTAAGATGCTTCTGCTTTTTCTTTTGCTTTTATCTGGCTTTGTCATCATAAGATGCTATATATATATAAAAGGTAAACTCATATCCTTAGAAAAGAAATGGTAGATGGAAATAGCAGTAAATTGATAAATGGAATGGGAGAAAATAGGTTCCTTCAAGATAAAAAAAAAAAATTATTAATAAAAAAGTAAAAAAAATCAAGTTACAGGATATAAACGGACAAGATATCTAACTGTGTCAAAATAAATGAAAAGTTGTATTTTTATGATCAGTTTAATTCAATCCCATTTTAAAACATATGTTAAAAGGCAAACATCACCTGCAATCTCACACCCACTGACAGAATCTCCATTTGGACACGTATATATAAATAATAACACCCTTTACTTTGCTTTGCTTTTATAACACAACACAATATGGGAACAGCCATGGAGGCCCAGTTGTTGCATGTGATCTTTCTGTTGGTAAATGTGTCCATAGCTTTGAGTCTTGCAAATGGGGCAAAAACAAATGAATTTTTCTCAGCTGTGGGAGACCCAGGAATGAGAGGAGATGGCTTGAGAGTTGGCTTTGAAGCTTGGAACTTTTGCAATGAAGTTGGCAAAGAAGCTCCTGGCATGGGCAGCCCTAGAGCTGCTGATTGCTTTGATCTTTCAAGTAAGCAAAATCACCATAGAAGAAAACAGACCCTAAAAAGTATTTGCTCTTTCTTTTTATATTTATTTTTTTCTTTTTTAAAAAATTATTTTTCAAATCTTGAATCTTTGTTGTAATGGGGCAGGTTCTTCTATTGTGCATAAAGTATCTGAAGTTGATAACAAACTTGGAGTGGGCATGGCATTTTCTGGCTTAAATCCAGAAGCTGTGAATAACCCAGACCTTTATGCTGCAGAGAAGGAGTTGTATTTGGGTTCACTGTGTCAAGTTGAGGATACCCCAAATCCATGGCAATTTTGGATGGTTATGTTGAAAAATGGAAACTATGATACAAGGTCTGGTTTGTGTCCTGCAGATGGCAAAAAGGTACCACCTTTTAATCCTGGAAGGTTCCCTTGCTTTGGACCTGGGTGTATGAATCAACCCATATTGTTTCATCAACCAACTCAGCTCTTCAAAGATGGTACAATGAGAGGAAGCTTTAATGGTACTTATGATTTGGGAGCTGATACTGGGGCTGGACTTGTTGGAATTTCATTTTATGAGGTGATTTGGGAGAAGAAAGTAGGTGCTGGGAGTTGGGTTTTTAGACATAAACTTAAGACTTCAAAAAAATATCCTTGGTTGATGCTCTACCTCAGAGCTGATGCAACTAAAGGGTACTCTGGAGGTTACCATTATGACACTAGAGGAATGCTCAAAACTGTAAGTATTACCTTACAAGATGTGTTGATTTTATATTTTATATATTTAGTAATGCTTTGCTTCAATGGAAAAATTAATGGGTAGTTGGTCTTATTGCTTGTCTTCATACTAAAAGTGTATTCATCTTATTGGTTGTTATTGATGTTAAAAATAAATGGAAATCAATTATTGCTAGATGAGAGAAAGAATGTGAATTTGACAGTGAAAGTGTATTCCTGCAATTCTATTTGGAATGATTTCATTTCAGGTATAACTTCAAAGATGGAGCAAGTCGTTAACAATTAATCTGTCATTATCCAGCCTGTATAGATTATAATAATTCTTCCTGATTAGTGTTAATTTCTAAGCCTCGACAATCTCTCATATTTTTGGAATTGGTTCAATTAGCACTCAATCTATAGAGGTTGAATGAAATTGATTAGTGAAGGTCACAGGGAGGTCACAAGATCCATACAGATATGGTTGGAGGCTGCATTCATGTGTCATAATGTATAGTCAATGGACCCATCTCTATTCACATTCTGTAATCTTTAGAACATGTCAAACTCAAATTGAAGTTGTCTTCTGTGTGTTGCAATTTAACAAACTAGATATTTTCCAGCTTCCAGAGTCACCTAATTTCAAGGTAAGATTGACTTTGGATGTTAAACAAGGGGGAGGACCAAAGAGCCAGTTCTATTTGATAGATATGGGCAGCTGTTGGAAGAATGATGGTAGTCCGTGTAACGGGGACGTACTTACAGATGTAACCAGATACAGCGAGATGATCATAAACCCTGAAACTCCAGCTTGGTGTAGCGCCACAGCTCAGAAGAACTGCCCACCATATCACATTACTCCAAACAACAAAAAGATTTATAGGAATGATACTGCCAACTTCCCATACAAGGCTTATCACTACTATTGTGCTCCTGGAAATGCTCGGCATTTGGAGCAACCAGTTGACACTTGTGATCCTTACAGCAATCCTCAGGCACAAGAGATAGTTCAGTTGTTGCCTCACCCTATTTGGGCTGAATATGGCTATCCAACCAAACAAGGACAAGGTTGGGTAGGGGATGCAAGAACTTGGGAGCTCGATGTCGGTGGCCTGTCCAGTAGACTATACTTCTATCAGGTTAGTGTTGCATAAACTTCCTCCTGATAATGTGAAAGAAATTTTGTTAATCGATCAAATTTTAACTCAAACACATATATGGCTTTGTTCATTTCAGGATCGAGGCACCCATCCAGCTAGAAGAATATGGACATCACTGGACACAGGTTCTGAAATTTTTGTTAGTAACAAAGAAGAAGTGGCAGAGTGGACGCTTAGTGACTTGGACGTTCTTCTAACATAATTCAAGAATATTTGTCCTTTTTAGTTATAGCAATGTCTTCCCGTTCTATGTTCAAATTTTAATATAGATAAGATTGATGGGATTGTGAAGCCAAACAAATCCCACAAGGGCAGGGCATCCTCATTCCAGATGTTTACAGCCTAATTGTTTTGTATTATCTGTTTTCACACAAGAAAGAATTTGGTGTTCACATGAGTATTTAGGAGATTTGATAAGAGGACAGAGGGCCTACCATGTGGTTGGGCACCAAACATGTACCAAATTGAAAACGCAAAAAAAAAAAGGAGCAACAAATTTAAGTCTTAGTTGACACATCACATTAAAAGATGTCATGCTTTCGGACAATTAATTTTGTAGCTTTCCTTCAGATTCGGTATTATGATTAATGAATCTCTCCCCATCAAAACACCAATTCCACAATGACATTTTTTTAACATCAAAATAGGATTGGAGAATTTTCCAAGCACCAAACTCACTTGTTACTAGAATAATGAAAGCAAGATTTTTTTTTTTAATTTTTTTTTTTTTTATACAGATGGAATATGGATGTAATAAGGAAGCATTTCTTGGAGGTTGATGTGCATGATGTCTTAACTATCCCCCTTCCCAGATTCCCCAAAGATGACCAAATTGGCAAGCATTTTGACAAAAAGAGGTGTTTTTCTCAGTCAAGAGTGCATATCATGTTGCTTTGGAGAGTAAGGATGGGACCAGCATCCAGCTCTTCTTGTAATCCCAACCCTTGGAACCAAGTATGGTCTTTGGAACTTCCTCAAAAGATTAGAATTTTTCTTTGGTGATGTGTGCTTGATATGCTCCCAACAATAAGGAAGTTAAAAACAATTAAGATTATGCCTAGAGATCAGTGTAATAACTTCGACAGTTATACAGAAACCATAACACATGCCCTTTTCCACTGTAAGTTTTCAAAGCTCTGTTAATTTTGACAGACTTTTCTGCAGTTTTTTAAGGGAAAATTATTTGGGATTTTATGCTTCTTGGTGCTTCAAGGCTCAAGCCTAATAAAATCTCAGGAAAGGAGAGTTATAGCTTTGTTTTGGTCAAATTGGGGAGCAAGAAATGAATGTATGTTCTAGAATTGTAGCTCAAAGGTCCAACTTGTTCTGGCCAAACCTGAAACTATATGCAATTCATATGAGAGAGTGAAACAGACTACTAAGCTTTCAGAATTACAGAGTTGCAGCAACAAGAAAAGCTCCTGGATTCCTCCTCCACAGGGCTGGTTGAAACTAAATGTGGATGCTACAATGGGAAAGGGAGTTTAAAGACTCCAGAGTGAAAATAGTTGCTGCAACAGTTAAGAGGATTAGCTTCAATGGTGACATGAAGTTTGCGGAGGCTAAAAGCATCTCTAAAGGAACTCTACTTCTTAGTTTTAGTAAGAAGTAAGAATGTCCTATACAATAATCAATAAAATCATAAAAATCAACCATTTGAAATTACACTATATACATAATAAAGTATTTTATATTATGTAAGAGGTATGTAGGACATATGTAGGAGTTGTGGGCAAAATAATGTCATTAAACAGTAATATAAACATGCACTTCAGTCAGATCAAACATCCAATAGTAGATCTAGATGCAATATAACCCTAAAACAGTAAGAACCAGAAAAACCTGATTCAATCGTCCAAGTCGAGAAAAACTCTGTCCTTAAGAACTTATTGACCCCGTCACAGGTGCTCTACGGATTCGAATTGTCAATGTTCTCCCAGGATAACTTGGATTCTACTTGTTCAAGGTGCACTCCTTCACAAGTGTTTGAATTAGGATAAATGATGGATCTCTCTCAAAACAAAGAAAACAACAGTGCCTTTTTTTCTTATTCTCTGAAAATAGTTGTATATTTTATGTATATACATTTGGAATAAAAGTCTTCTTATATAAGGCATGGAGGGGTGCCAATAGGGCACCCCTTGGGGTGGGTTGCAACCCTCCAAGGATTGCAACCTCCCATACACCCCTTGAGAATTCCAAAGGTATATAATACATATACATATCATATTTAATGAATTTGAGGAATTTACAACAATCCCCCACAATTCTTCAAATATTCATTCAGGCACGTGAGAGAGATACCGTGAGCTAAAGCTGCATCGAAATAGGTAGCTTTCGCCTTGAACCTTTCCTAGTGAGTGACAATCGGATTTACTTGGCAAACCAGTGGCCCATAGTCTTGAACTGTCGTGCCGTTGGTGTAAACCAAGACAATTGCCAACACACAGCTTTAATTCGACCATTTACCCGTTCTACGATCGTGTTCATTTTGGCCCTGAACAACGGTCCTGGATTCATCAAGCACTTTAAGGTAACCCGCCTTTAAAGGTTCCCATGGAAGCGGCCTCACTTCTTACTTGAAATAGGTGATCTACTATGAAGAGGTAATCTGTCTTTACCCCCATTAGGACTCATCTCCTAATATAGTGATCATTAAAAGCCTTAGCTTATCCTAACCAATGACAGACAGCACTCAGCGTCATTATCAGAATGGGAAAGAGTACGAAACTCTTCAGTGCTCGTTTTGAATTGCACAAAGTTTCTGTTGTCCCTTTTGAACCTAGATATTGGGATCTCCAGTCAACTAGGTTGGGTTTCCACAGTGACAATTCTTAGATTATAGGCTTCAAGCCCATTCCCCTCGATGACTTCTCAACTTGCTCTCGAGGTAAACCTTTAGTTAGTGGATCCGCTAGGTTTTCCTTCGACCTGACATAATCGATCGTTATTATGCCACTTGAGAGCAGTTGACGTATGGTATTATGTCTCCGACGTATGTGTCGAGACTTACCATTATACATTGTATTTTGGGCTCTCCCAATAGCCGATTGGCTGTCACAATGTATGCTTATTGCTGGCACCGGGTTTTGGGGCAACTAGGAATATCCTCCAGGAAGTTACTAAGCCATTCTGCTTCTTCCGCTGTTTTGTCTAACGCTATGAATTCTGATTCCATAGTAGATCGGGCAATACACGTTTGCCTCGAGGATTTCCATGACACATTCCCGTGCATTAACCAAAACAAATCCACTCGTGGATTTGGAATCCACCGTATCAGATATCCAGTTAGCATCGCTGTAACCCTCTAGTACAGCAGGATATCTCTCGTAATGTAGCCCATATCTTGAAGTTTCTCTCAGATACCTCAAAACTCTTACTATGGCTTTCCAGTGGTTGTGTCCTGGATTGCTCGTATATCTGCTAAGCCGATTCACAGCTTGAGCGATATCAGGTCGTGTGCAATTAGTGAGATACATCAGACTTCCGATGATTCTCGAATACTCTAGTTGCGATATGCTTGAACCAGTATTCTTTGATAAATGAAGAGTTAGGTCTACAGGGGTTCTAGCCACATTTAGATTCCCTTTGATATATTTATCGAGTATCTTCTCAATATAATGAGTCTGTGATAATATATATCCGTCTGATGTCCTAGAAATCTTTATTCCTAGGATCACATCAGCTATCCCCATATCTTTCATATCAAATCTGCTGGATAACACGTTTTTGGTAGACTGAATCATTTCATGATTACTACCAATTATCAGCATATCGTCTACATAGAGACACACAATGACATATCCTTTTTGAGTTGATTTGGTGTACACACACTTATCACACTCATTGGTTTTAAACCCATTTGACAACATTTCTTTGTCAAATTTCTCATGCCATTGTTTCGGTGCTTGTTTTAATCCGTACAAGGATTTTACAAGTTTGCACACCTTCTGTTCTTGTCCAGGAACACTAAACCCTTCTGGTTGTTCCATGTAAATCTCTTCATCCAATTCACCATTCAAGAATGCCGTCTTTACATCCATTTGATGTATTTCAAGACCAAATATAGCTGCTATGGCTATGAGCATTCTTATCGATGTGATGCGAGTCACTGGTGAATAGGTGTCAAAGTAATCAAGGCCTTCCTTTTGTCTATAACCTTTTATGACAAGTCTTGCCTTATACTTATCTATTGATCCATCCGTTTTCATCTTCCTTTTGAATATCCATTTGTAGCCCAGCGGCTTACAACCTGGCGGAAGATCAACCAACTCCTCCCAAGTATGGTTCTGTGGGATTGAATCAATCTCACTGTTAATAGCCTCTTTCCAAAGAGGTGCCTCCGGAGAAGCCATAGCTTCTTTATAACTTTGAGGCTCATTTCTAACAAGTATGTTAGAAAATCGGGACCAAACGACTTAGACGTTCTAGCTCTTTTGCTACGTCTAGGCTCGATTGTCTCAGCATTTACACGTTGATCTGATTCTTGGTCAACTTGATCACTGTCATTGACATTATCAACTGTTCTTTTGAGAGACCCAGTTATTTGCTTTCCTTACCAGGAAACGTCTCTTCAAAAAATATCGCATTCCTTGACTCAATTATCATATTTGGATTGATGTCAGGAATCTCCGACTTGTATACCAAGAATCGATACGCACTACTATTGTGAGCATATCTAATGAATACACAGTCAACAGTTTTGGGTCTATTCTAACCTTCTTAGGTTTAGGAACCATTACTTTGGCAAGACAACCCCCCACACTTTGAGGTATTTGTAGGAAGGTACGAAACCTTTCCACAATTCATATGGTGTCTTGTCCAGTCTTCTGTGAGGAAGCTTGTTCAGAACGTAGTTCGCAGAAAGCAAGCTTCCCCCCACAAGTTCTGGGGTAGACCCGAACTTGTCAACATTGCATTCATCATTTCCTTCAACGTTCGGTTTTTGCGCTCCGCAATTCCGTTCTGTTGAGGAGAATAGGGAGCAGTGGTTTCGTGAATAATTCCGTGCACAGAATAATATTCACCGAATGGTGAAACATATTCACCACCTCTATCACTCCTGATTCTTTTGATTTTCTTGCCAAGTTGATTTTCAACTTCGCTCTTATAGTGCACAAAGCTCTCAATAGCTTCTGATTTGCTTCTCAGCAGGTACACATAGCAGAATCTTGTGCTATTATCGATAAAAGTGACAAAGTACTTTTTACCGCCTCTTGTTTGCACAATATTCAAGTCACATACATCGGTATGTACAAGTTCTAGCGGTTCAGAACTGCGTTCTATAGAATGAAATGATGTTCTATGCATTTTTGCTTCAACACATGCTTCACACTTATGTTGGCTATCAATTGCAATTTTAGGTATAAGGTCCATATTAATTAATTTACGCATGGTATCATAATTAACATGTCCTAACCTCCCATGCCATACATTCTGTGACACAATAATATAAGCAGACGAACTAGCTTTATTAATAGCACGATTAACAGTCATTACATTTAGCTTGAAAAGGCCCTCAGTTAGGTATCATTTTCCTACATACATATCATTCTTAGTCATTACAAACTTATCAGAAACAAATACAAGCTTAAAACCAGCCTTACTAAGAAGAGAACCTGAGACCAAGTTCTTCCGAATATCTGGAACGTGCAGTACATTCTTCAATGTTAGCTCCTTTCCGGATGTCATCTTCAGAACCACTGTGCCTTGTCCAACTACTTGAGAGGTAGACGAGTTTCCCATTGTCAGATGATCACCGCCATCGACCTTCTGGTACATGGAAAACATTTTACTGTCTGCACAGATGTGACGAGTAGCCCCAGTGTCTACCCACACCCATTCTCTCACTCGATTCTCTCGGATTCCCAACTATGTTGGCTTCAGTTACCACTGCTGATAGTTCCATCTCTGAGATATCATCAGTCAGCTGCTCACCTTCAGTGACATGGGCCTCATTTTTCTTTTTCTTGCCCTTGTCCTGAGACTTCTTGTTCCTGCAGTCCTTTGACATATGACCGCTCTTTCCACAGTTGTAGCATTTTCCCTTGAACTTCTTGTTCCCAGAGTCAGCTCCACTGTTCTTTCTCTTTTTGCTACCCTTTACACCTTCAATGATGTTGGCCTTAGACTCCAGAGTCTTGTAGCTGGCCTTCTCGGACATCCTGTTGTCCTCCTCGATTCTCAATCGAACACTGAGGTCTTCAAGGCTCATCTGCTTCTTTTTGTGTTTCAGATAGCTCCTGAAGTCCTTCCATGATGGAGGCAACTTTTCAATTATGGCGGCAATTTGAAACGTCTCACAAAGTTTCATTCCCTCATCCAGTATTTCATGAATGATCAATTGCAGTTCACCCAACTGAGACATCACCGTCCTTGAATCTACCATCTTGTAGTCCAGGAACCTACCCACGACAAATTTCTTTTGTCCGGCATCTTCAGTTTTATACTTCTTCTCGAGAGATTCCCAGAGAATCTTCGCAGAAGTCATGCCTTGGTACACATTGTACAGGGTATTGTCAAGACCACCCAAAAGGTAGTTCTTGCATAAGAAGTCTCCAGACATCCAAGTATTTCTCTCGTTCTCTCTCTTCGCTTGGCCAATTCGATTCACCCTCCACAGGACCCGGAGGATCTTTGATGAATTTTGCCAACTGGAGAGTTGTCAGGTAGAACAGCATCTTGCTCTGCCATTGTTTGAAATTTACCCCACCAAATTTCTCCGGTTTTTCTCCGTGAGAGACCGATACCGTGATATTTCCGCTAGCCATATGTAACTGGAAAATCAACAGGATCAATTAGTCTACGAAAGACAAATTGCACAACGATCAACGAATGACCTTGTTCAAAGTGATATATGATAAATGTAGATATATAAGTCAATCAAGATTGGATGGAATTACTTGTGTATTATTACACTTTAAATTCTCAACCAATTATGCAACAACCAATCAATTTCAACTTTATCACTATGTGTATGCTTGTGATAATTGAACAACTTAATAATAACTTAAATCTATACTACCAAGATTAATGTGTTTACAATATATGACTAACCAAGTTAATATTAATTAAAGTTTGCAGTTTATGATACTTACAGGACAAAGTCGTTAGTGTCACGTTCGTATCTACGTTCGAACGTGACTGTCCAGTGTGTGTGCGTTCGTGTTGCGTTTGATAACGCGTTTGAACGAAGTGTTTCCAGAGAGTTCACGTTCGAGTAGCGTTTGATAACGCGTTCGAACGGTATGATTCCAGAGAGTTCACGTTCGTATAGCGTTCGTGAACGCGTTCGAACGGAATGATTCCAGAGAGTTTGCGTTCGAGTTGCGTGACGCGTTCGAACGTTCTTAGGCAGAAGGCTTACGTTCGAGTTGCGTTTGAAGACGCGTTCGAACGTTCTTACGATTTTTCAAATTTTAGCCTTCACGTGCGTTGGGCGTTCGAACGCCCTACGGGTTTTTCATGCACAGTTCGTATTTTTCAGAAAATATTCAAACCCTAATATGCAAATTACTATCTAATAACACGATACGATAAGTTCGTAAGATTGAGGGCAAAATAATGTCATTAAACAGTAATATAAACATGCACTTCAGTCAGATCAAACATCCAATAGTAGATCTAGATGCAATATAACCCTAAAACAGTAAGAACCAGAAAAACCTGATTCAATCGTCCAAGTCGAGAAAAACTCTGTCCTTAAGAACTTATTGGCCCCGTCACAGGTGCTCTACGGATTCGATTGCCAATGTTCTCCCAGGATAACTTGGATTCTACTTGTTCAAGGTGCACTCCTTCACAAGTGTTTGAACTAGGATAAATGGTGGATCTCTCTCAAAACAAAGAAAACAACAGTGCCTTTTTTTCTTATTCTCTGAAAATAGTTGTATATTTTCTGTATATACATTTGGAATAAAAGCCTTCTTATATAAGGCATGGAGGGGTGCCAATAGGGCACTGTGGACACAGAACATGGGCGACGCCGTTCCTAGGCTCGCGGCCTTGTTGGGAAATACTAAATAATATGGAGTCGCCACCCGGTGTGAACCGGGACAAAGATTTAAGGCCGCACTCACCCCTCGCAAGGGAAGACCTCAAACCGTTGGGTTCGGAATGGTCCCTTACTCATGTCACTTGTAATGAAAGGATTTATGTAATAATTTAATTAAGCTTAAGTAACATTTATTTCCAAAAATATCATGCTTCTAGATTCATGTACATACATCAACAAGTTCATCACAACATGCAACATCACATGGCAATCTCATGAACATATTTCAATCCTACGATATGGAAAACTAAGAACAACCTAATCATGCTTGAGTACTATCTCATGAACCTATTAACCAAATAACCTGCTAACAGCCTAATCATGCTTGAATACAATCCCAAGAACACATGGAATGGATAAATGCAGGAATACAAATAATACGGTTGGCTAATAACACAAGAAAGATCAATCAAGAGGCAATTATGCATGAATATGATAAGACAGACTCAGTTCAGTGTGTGCGCGTTCGTGTAGCGTTCGTAAACGCGTTCGAACGGTAAACAGAAGGTTCGCGTTCTGTAGCGTCCGAGAACGCGTTCGAACGAAACCAGACCTGATACATTATGAAACTAAGAAAGTGCGTGTGCGTTCGTTTAGCGTTCGTAAACGCGTTCGAACGGTAAACAGAATTTTCGCGTTTGTATGGCGTTTGATAACGCGTTCGAATGGAAATGAAACAGAATGCTCTCGTTCGTGTGGCGTTTGTGAACGCGTTCGAACGGCAATGAAACAGAATGCTCACGTTCGTATGGCGTTCGTGAACGCATTCGAATAGAAATAAGACCTGATGCATGACAAGGCAAAATACATGCGCGTTCGAGTTGCGTTCGTAAACGCGTTCGAACGGGAACATATCTGATGCATGAAATGGGACGCATTACATAAACGATAAAATAAAGGGGCGCAGCGAAGTACTGCCGTAAAGGTGGCCTTTTGGGGCTCTTGATCTCTCAAAGAGAGGACCTTTAGACCAACATACTAAGCCCATGCGCTCGACTGAATCATGCATACATAGAATGAAAAGCAATAATACTAAACATAGTGTGCCCGATTGAACGTATCTTGTATCCAACCGAACACACATCAACCGGCGCGGCAAAGCCTCGTGGTAAAGGGCTTTAGCCCCTCCCCATAGGGGATCTCACATCGCACTTACTAAGCCCATGCACTCGGTTGAATCATGCATACGAAAATAAAGACAATCATATCAAACTAAGTATGTCCGATTGAACGTATTTCGCATTCAACCGAACACACATCAATCGGTGCGGCAGGCATCGTGGTGAAGGATTTTAACCCTCCAATTAGGGAACCTTTCATCGCACTTACTAAGCCCATGCACTCGATCGTATCATACGGGAATAAACAACATGCAGAATTTAAATGACAAGAATTAAATAAACCAAAGCAACACAAAACAAGAGAAGGTGCCGTTTACTCAAGTGGTACGTGGAGTTGTGTCCCAAGTACAGACCGCACTACCGTCCATTCGGATTCGGCTACGGAATTTACGTCTGGGTTTCCATCCTATATACCACAAGAGACAACACTCTTCCATTCATCCAATACCCACAACACGCATCCATAAACGACTCTCATGTGAATACAATTCAATAATAAAAGAAACGAATATAAACTAATGAAAAAGTGCCCTCAGGTCTAACCTTTTAAATCGTCTCTCGGACTCGCGTTTCACGAAGATCGGAAGGGGTAAAGCTCCGCAACTCTTCCGGTTCACTGGTCCACTGCTCTCGTTCGTTGTCTTACTGTTTTGGGTCGTTGTCTTACTGTTTTGGGTCGTCGTCCTCCGTCTTTTGCTGCTGTTTTGACTCTGATTTACCGCCGCTACTACTGTTTTGCTGCTGTATTTTAGTTACTGTGTTTGGGATGTTTTGGCTACTGTTTTGGGTGTTATTTTCGGTGGTGTTATGGTGTGGTTTGGGGGCTGTTTTATGTGTGTGTCTAGGGCTGCTTGGATGTGTTTTTTCGGTGAGGTGAGGGGGAGTTGTGTCTATGAGCTTGGGTGTTTCTTATGTGAATGAGCTAGCTAGCCTTGAGAAGGTTGGTGAAGGGTTCTTTTTATAGGCAAAGGGTTAGGCTTGACAAGGAAAGGGATTTGTGTATTTAAAAAGGGATATGATTTGGTGTTGGATTAGGGAGGTTGAATATTTAGTTTATGTTGATTAGGCATACAATATTTTATGTTTGGGAATAATATATTGGTTGATTGATTTTAACTTGGTATGATTATATTTGATTGGTTTAGATTAGGCATTTAGTTTGTTGATTGATTTTAATTAGGCATGCAATTTCTTTAATTTGTGTAAGTATTTTATTTAATTTGGTATGTGATTTTTAGATTTGTTTTGATTTCACCATGTGTCAATATGTGTTTTAAGTGGGCTTGGGCGTGTGGGCCAAGGTTTGGGCGAATTGGGCTTAATGTGAGGCTAGCAGCAAAACCAGAATTACCGACACCGTTCGAACGCATCATCGAACGCAGCACGAACGCCCGCAATCTGTTTGACGTTCGAACGTATACACGAACGTAGCACCAACGAAAACAGTGAACCTTGTTTATTCTGAATTCCCCTTCCGATGTCCGTTTTCCGTGACCTCCGTGACTTAAAAGGTAGTGTCTCCAAAATGAGACTCATCATAGGGCCTTATGCGTAAAAATGCAGTGCCTACAGTCGCCCCCACTTTGATGGGACTTGTGTAATGTGCAACAGTGACAATCCTATCAAAGTTATGCAATGCATTTTCACTTACCTGGCTCGCCAGCTGCCACTTGACTTACCGTGTTGAGTTGAGTACTGCGCGGCGGACCTCGATCCTGGGACGCGTCCCAATAATTGTAACTGACAACGGGGGCACCTCGGCCCTGGGCACCTCGACCCAACACCGCTGACTATAGGACCTCGCCCTAGAACTGATGATATAGTGGGCACCTCGACCCTGGGCACCTCGACCCGGAACTACAATGGACAACAGGGGCACCTCGACCCAACACCGCTGACTATAGGGACCTCGCCCTCGAACTGATGATGTGTCTCCATACCTGGAGATGACATGATATAGGCCTCGCCCCTAAGCTGATATGGGCCTCGCCCCTTGGGACTCATCCCGAAAACTGAAATTGCTTTGGCGTTGCTTGGCTCATTCCTGCCGCTTTCTCCTTTCTTTGAACCTGCGAGCACAAAACAGAAACAAACACAAAGGTATGCAATGCATTTTCACTTACCTGGCTCGGCTGCCGCCTCAGGTTGAGTTGGATGGTGAGGTGCTGCAACCCTGGTTCATTCCCGAACCGTGCTTCCATTCTTGGAGTGCCACTCTCGCCTGTTCATTCCTGAACTGTACTTCCATTCCTGGAGTGCCATTCCCGGCTTGTTCATTCTTGAACTCTGCTCTATTCTCGGATTGCCGTTCCTGGCTTGTTCATTCTCGAACTGTGTTGAGATGAGGCTTTATTCCTCCCGAGCTTTATTCCTGAACTGCTGACTGTGTAGAGATAGGGCTTTATTCCATGATTGTTTGGACTGTGGGCTTTATTCCCGAACCGTATTGAGATGAGGCCATATTCCCCTGTATTTGTTCCCGAACTGTTGCGATGAGGCTTTATTCCTCCCGAGCTTTATTCTCGAACTGTTGAGATGAGGCTTTATTCCTCCCGAGCTTTATTCCCGAACTGTTGAGATGAGGTTTTATTCCTCCCGAGCTTTATTCTCGAACTGTGTTGACATGAGGCTTTCTTCCCATGAGCTTTGTTCTCAAACTATACTGACATGAGGCTTTATTCCTCCCGAGCTTTGTTCTCTGATCTGAGTTGACTGTGTGGCTTTGTTCTTGAACTGTATTGAATGCAGGCATTCTTCCTGAACTGAACTGAATGTAGGCTTTCTTCCTGAACTGCACTGAGTGTGGGCTTTATTCCCGAACTGAACTGGCATGAGGCTTTCTTCCCCTTGAGCTTTGTTCTCAAATTATACTGACATGAGGCTTTCTTCCCCTTGAGCTTTGTTCTCAAACTATACTGTCATGAGGCTTTCTTCCCCTTGAGCTTTGTTCTCAAACTTATACTGACATGAGGCTTTCTTCCCCTTGAGCTTTGTTCCCAAACCTATACTGACATGAGGCTTTTATTCCCTTGGGCTTTGTTCCCTGACTGTGTTAACTGTGGGCTTTGTCCCCGAACTGTTACTGTAAGTTGTTCATTCCTGAACTGTTATCGTGAGGTGGTTCATTCCCGAACCGTGCTTCCATTCTTGGAGTGCCATTCTCGGCCTGTCCATTCTTGAACTCTGCTCCATTCTTGGATTGCCATTCTCGGCTTGTTCATTCTTGAACTGTCCATTCCCGGACTATATCTCCATTCCCGGAGTGTAGCTGTGATGTAGTGTGATGAAGTCCATTCCCGAACTGTCATCGTTGTGGTCCATTCCCGAACTATATCTCCATTCTCGGAGTGCCATTCTCGGCATGCTCATTCTTGAGCTGTCCATTCCCGGACTATATCTCCATTCTCGGAGTATCATTCTCGGCGTGCTCGTTCTCGAGCTGTCCATTCCCGGACTATATCTCCATTCTCGGAGTGCCATTCTCGGCGTGCTCGTTCTCGAGCTGTCCATTCCCGGACTATATCTCCATTCCCGGAGTGCCATTCCCGGCGTGCTCATTCCCGAGCGTGCTCATTCCCGAGCTGTCCATTCTCGGACTGTAATGATCTGATGTAATATGGGCCTCGCCCCAGAATGCCATTCTCGGCAGAAACTGAAACTGATGTGATATGGGCCTCGCCCCCAGAATGCCATCCTCGGCCGAAACTGATCTGATCTCAATATGGGCCTCGACCCTGGGACTCATTCCAAAACTGTGTTTGATGTGGGCCTCGACCCTGGGACTCATCCCCAAAACTGATGTTGAAGTGGGCCTCGGCCCCAACTGCTACTGACATGGGCCTCGCCCCCAGATTGATGCTGATGTGGGTCTCAACCCTCGGATTCATTCCAAAATTCTGCTGATGCGGGCCTCGGCCCTGGGATTCATTCCAAAATTCTGCTGATGTGGGCCTCGGCCCTGGGATCCATTCCCTGGATCCATTCCAAAATTCTGCTGATGTGGGCTTCGCCCTAAACTGATATTGATATGGGCCTCGCCCCCAGACTGATACAGCTGATATGGGCCTCGCCCCAAGACTGATACTGCTGATATGGGCCTCGCCCCAAGACTGATACTGATACGGGCCTCGCCCCAAGACTGATACTGCTGATATGGGCCTCGCCCCCAGACTGATATTACTGATATGAGCCTCGCCCTAAGGCTGATACTGATACGGGCCTCGCCCCCAGACTGATACAGTACTGTCGATGTTCCTGATTGGTTTTCTTTTGACGCTTTCTTTTTTCTTTTGAAACATGTTATTACAAAACAGAATAACACAAAAAGGATGCAAATATGTTACGTGTATGCATGCATGCATGATTGGGTTTCCTATCCCGTTGGGCTAGGTCTTCTGCCAGTACTCTTGGTGGCTGCTCGGTCTTTTGACAAGTCTGTCCTCTTCCCTAACCCAACGGGAGTCTATGATGGCTTTTGGAACACAAGGGTTAGCATGATGTATGTATGCATGAGGTGCATGAGATGCATATGATACAAGGAATATATCAACTCATTAAAATTTTCACACAAATCGGCCCATCATCATTTCAGAAGCTTTTGGGCTAACTGTCATAGGAGTGAACTCGTCCCAGTTTAAATGGCCCAACAAGTTCATATCTTATGGCAAGGAGCCCAACTAAATCCAAATGATAATACTCCGAACACAAGCACAAGGTGGCCCATCAACACTTAGACGCCTTTGGCCCAATAGTCATGGGATACATTCTTGTCCCAGTTTAAATGGCCCAACAAGTCCATATCCCATGACAAATGGTCCAAATGGATCCAAACGATAATGTTCCCAAACACAAGCATAGGAGGGAGATAATACAAACATAACATAATAATTTTCACATAATGGCCCATCAACATTTCAGAAGCCTTGGGCCTAATAGTCATACAATACGAACTTGCCCCAGTTTAAATGGCCCAGCAAGCCCGCATTTCTGACAATAGTCCAACTGCATCCAAATGAGGATGGTCCACAAGCACATTCTCAAGGAAATAATTGTTACTTTAACCATACAAACCGGTCTATGGGCGGATTTGCAAGAGTATGAACAAAGGCTCTCACTGGCGAAGGATAGCCCACAACTAGGTCTCCCCACTCAAGGGTTCAAGCGACCAAGTGAGCGTATCCCTTTTTATACACTAAGGTACGTGCCAATGAGCTATGGTGTGTGACGGACTGTCAAATGGATTTCCCGTTGTAGATTCCCCAGAGGGAAGGTGGAGCGAGGCTCACTTAAATACCCAAGCCTCTTAGGCTCTTATCGCTTGGTGTCAGGAATAAACAACGAGTCTCCAAATTAGTCCATCACAAAGGCTACGAGTAGATGGTCATGTAGGTATCCTCACAGCTTTTCCTTCTAGAAAGGTAGTGAGTGAAGGAAGACACCAAACCATTACCTAGCCTCAAAGTGCCCTTGATTAAACCCTCACTTATCCACTATAGACATGGCCAATTAAAACATAAATCCACTCATTACAAGACAATATTTCGGGGCCAATTCTCATATCCCCAGTGGAGTCGCCAGACTGTGGACACAGAACCTGGGCGACGCCGTTCCTAGGCTCGCGGCCTTGTTGGGAAATACTAAATAATATGGAGTCGCCACCCGGTGTGAACCGGGACAAAGATTTAAGGCCGCACTCACCCCTCGCAAGGGAAGACCTCAAACCGTTGGGTTCGGAATGGTCCCTTACTCATGTCACTTGTAATGAAAGGATTTATGTAATAATTTAATTAAGCTTAAGTAACATTTATTTCCAAAAATATCATGCTTCTAGATTCATGTACATACATCAACAAGTTCATCACAACATGCAACATCACATGGCAATCTCATGAACATATTTCAATCCTACGATATGGAAAACTAAGAACAACCTAATCATGCTTGAGTACTATCTCATGAACCTATTAACCAAATAACCTGCTAACAGCCTAATCATGCTTGAATACAATCCCAAGAACACATGGAATGGATAAATGCAGGAATACAAATAATACGGTTGGCTAATAACACAAGAAAGATCAATCAAGAGGCAATTATGCATGAATATGATAAGACAGACTCAGTTCAGTGTGTGCGCGCGTTCGTGTAGCGTTCGTAAACGCGTTCGAACGGTAAACAGAAGGTTCGCGTTCGTGTAGCGTCCGAGAACGCATTCGAACGAAACCAGACCTGATACATTATGAAACTAAGAAAGTGCGTGTGCGTTCGTGTAGCGTTCGTAAACGCGTTCGAACGGTAAACAGAATGTTCGCGTTCGTATGGCGTTTGATAACGCGTTCGAACGGAAATGAAACAGAATGCTCTCGTTCGTATGGCGTTTGTGAACGCGTTCGAACGGCAATGAAATTGAATGCTCACGTTCGTATGGCGTTCGTGAACGCGTTCGAACAGAAATAAGACCTGATGCATGACAAGGCAAAATACATGCGCGTTCGAGTTGCGTTCGTAAACGCGTTCGAACGGGAACAGATCTGATGCATGAAATGGGACGCAATACATAAACGATAAAATAAAGGGGCGCGGCGAAGAGCGCGCGAGACGTGTAAAGGTGGCTTTTGGGGCTCTTGATCTCTCAAAGAGAGGACCTTTAGACCAACATACTAAGCCCATGCGCTCGACTGAATCATGCATACATAGAATGAAAAGCAATAATACTAAACATAGTGTGCCCGATTGAACGTATCTTGTATCCAACCGAACACACATCAACCGGCGCGGCAAAGCCTCGTGGTAAAGGGCTTTAGCCCCTCCCCATAGGGGATCTCACATCGCACTTACTAAGCCCATGCACTCGGTTGAATCATGCATACGAAAATAAAGACAATCATATCAAACTAAGTATGTCCGATTGAACGTATTTCGCATTCAACCGAACACACATCAATCGGTGCGGCAGAGCATCGTGGTGAAGGATTTTAACCCTCCAATTAGGGAACCTTTCATCGCACTTACTAAGCCCATGCACTCGATCGTATCATACGGGAATAAACAACATGCAGAATTTAAATGACAAGAATTAAATAAACCAAAGCAACACAAAACAAGAGAAGGTGCTGTTTACTCAAGTGGTACGTGGAGTTGTGTCCCAAGTACAGACCGCACTACCGTCCATTCGGATTCGGCTACGGAATTTACGTCTGGGTTTCCATCCTATATACCACAAGAGACAACACTCTTCCATTCATCCAATACCCACAACACGCATCCATAAACGACTCTCATGTGAATACAATTCAATAATAAAAGAAACGAATATAAACTAATGAAAAAGTGCCCTCAGGTCTAACCTTTTAAATCGTCTCTCGGACTCGCGTTTCACGAAGATCGGAAGGGGTAAAGCTCCGCAACTCTTCCGGTTCACTGGTCCACTGCTCTCGTTCGTTGTCTTACTGTTTTGGTCGTTGTCTTACTGTTTTGGGTCGTCGTCCTCCGTCTTTTGCTGCTGTTTTGACTCCGATTTACCGCCGCTACTACTGTTTTGCTGCTGTATTTTAGTTACTGTGTTTGGGATGTTTTGGCTACTGTTTTGGGTGTTATTTTCGGTGGTGTTATGGTGTGGTTTGGGGGCTGTTTTATGTGTGTGTCTAGGGCTGCTTGGGATGTGTTTTTCGGTGAGGTGAGGGGGAGTTGTGTCTATGAGCTTGGGTGTTTCTTATGTGAATGAGCTAGCTAGCCTTGAGAAGGTTGGTGAAGGGTTCTTTTTATAGGCAAAGGGTTAGGCTTGACAAGGAAAGGGATTTGTGTATTTAAAAAGGGATATGATTTGGTGTTGGATTAGGGAGGTTGAATATTTAGTTTATGTTGATTAGGCACAATATTTTATGTTTGGGAATAATATATTGGTTGATTGATTTTAACTTGGTATGATTATATTTGATTGGTTTAGATTAGGCATTTAGTTTGTTGATTGATTTTAATTAGGCATGCAATTTCTTTAATTTGTGTAAGTATTTTATTTAATTTGGTATGTGATTTTTAGATTTGTTTTGATTTCACCATGTGTTTAAATATGTGTTTTAAGTGGGCTTGGGCGTGTGGGCCAAGGTTTGGGCGAATTGGGCTTAATGTGAGGCTAGCAGCAAAACCAGAATTACCGACACCGTTCGAACGCATCATCGAACGCAGCACGAACGCCCGCAATCTGTTTGACGTTCGAACGTATACACGAACGTAGCACCAACGAAAACAGTGAACCTTGTTTATTCTGAATTCCCCTTCCGATGTCCGTTTTCCGTGACCTCCGTGACTTAAAAGGTAGTGTCTCCAAAATGAGACTCATCATAGGGACTTATGCGTAAAAATGCAGTGCCTACAGGCACCCCTTGGGGTGGGTTGCAACCCTCCAAGGATTGCAACCTCCCATACACCCCTTGGGAATTCCAAAGGTATATAAATACATATACATATCATATTTAATGAATTTGAGGAATTTACAACAGGAGTATCGTATCTTTAGAGTCTATATGACTCCTTAAATTAAAAATGATATCGTTGTTAGATAAATATAAGGAATCATATAGGAAGTATTGTTGGAGATGTTCTAACATCATATCTTTGGGAATCCAATATGCTCATGAGTCCCTTGATTATTGAATCAAATGCTCTCAATATGGTTAATCTAGTGAAGGGACTTGTGAACAACTTAAATGAAATTTTTTAGGTAATATTAGATATTCAAGACACAATTAGGAATCTTAATTTATTTAAGATTCAACGACATGCCTGTGATGTCAACAATATTCGGATGTGGATAAAGTGCCATTCACTCATAATTCATTTTTGGAAGTCAGTCTCAAATTTCAACAACACCCAGCACTCGAATCATCTTCTTCACAGGGATGCTGTGTGGATTTGCCTTATAATTTCCTCTTGTTTTATCGGTCAGCGTCCATTATTTATATCAAGTTTCCTTTATTAATATGTCAAGTTTTTTAGTACAGCCTTCTGGAATTGTGCAGCAGGTAAGAACCATCCTCCAGGGCTCAACCTCTCGCCAGGTCATATTTATATTTATATTTATATTATTTTGGATGGATTTTAAATTATTTATATTATTTTGGATGTTAAATTGATATTGCTTAATTATGTAAATAATTTTATTTTATTTTGGATGTTTAAAATTAGATAATTTAAAAAGAAAAATTTTCATTTTTTTTTTTCGAATTTGAATATCCAGAATTCCGTTTGGATAAGATCCATATCCATATCCGAAAATTTTAAAGTGGATCTGGACCCGGTCCATATTTTGACATCCTCATCCATATGCATCATCAATCAATTTTGTAAAAGGAGCTAATTAAAATACTTAAAATGTAAACTTTATATTGTTACAAACTTTGTGACATTGGCTCAATTACATATATATTTTAATAATAATTTATTTTTTAAAAAAATTAAAAAAATTTAGCGTCGCCTCTTCTTACTATGGCGTCAACAAGTCAAATTTCGACACTAAATATCTTAGACATTTAGCGATGTCACATATGTTCATCGCTAAAAGATAATGAGCTTTAGCGTCGTCTATTCTTATCGACACTGAATTGTACAATAATTACGTCGTCTATTATGGGTTTTGGCGACGATAAATGGACAACAGAGAAATATTTAGCGTCGTTGGATATTTTTTGATGCTAAAATCTTTCATCCACCAACCTTTAACATTCATTTATTACGTCGTTTTGTTTCGACGTTAAAAAGTTTAGAGTTGACTTTTACCTCATAAATGTCGGCGCTAAAAAATTGAATTTTTGTAATGAACAATACTTTATCATATTTATTTCATTTTAATGTGAAGGCACTGGACTTTATTTATAATTTTATCTAATATTTGATTTTACTATTATTATTGTATACTTTACAACTCATATATGGTAGTACTAATAATATTATTTATAAAAATATTATTAATTTAATATTATAAATAAATTATTTCTATTTATTAATAATTTTGATATAAATATATTTAAAATAATTACCATTAATTAAAATAACATTGATAATTAAAATAACATTGAATAAATAAATTATAATTTTAATTAAAAAATATTTTTCAATTTTTAAATTATTTTTAATTTATATTTTTATTGATTTTATAAAAAAAAAATACTAATAAATATTGATATTTAGTATAAAAAGATAAATTTATTCATAAAAACTATATAATTTTCTTTCACCCTGAAATTCCTGATACAATCCAATTAATGAAATCGAATTTCATCACCATTTCCTCTACTCTCCTCTCCTTTGCTCTCCTCTACTTTCCTCTCAATCAACACCACCAAAGGTAAGAACCATCCATAGAGAGCTTAATTTCTCATTTAACACTCAAAGAGAAATCGGAAATCCTTCCTAGAAATATTAGAATCTCTCCAAAATATCAAATAATTTTATCAAACAACATTATTTTATTTCCAGTACTTGTTAAGCTTATACAAATCTTGTGTACACAAACAAAAAATAAAAATTATCAAATTGTTGAGATAATAACCTTACTTATTTCAAATATTAAAAAATGATAGTTACATTACATTAGCAATTTGCATCAGAACATTATCTTTGGGTGTTAGATATGTTAGTAAATAATTCATTGAACACAATCAAAATAATTAGTGAAAAATATATTAAGTAAAGAGTAGAGAAATTATACTCGATCGAAGCACATTGTACCAATGCTGTTCGTAAAAGAAATTTGCCGCCTCTACACAGGATTTGTAGGCAATCCACTTTCAAGATACGACCATCACTAAAAGTTTTTCTAATGCAGGAAGATTCTCTCTCATAGTCCTAACCGCAGTTCGATTCCGAATCGTGAACCGAATCAAATCGAATTGGTTAATGATTCGGCGGTTCTGAATCGAACCGAAACCGCCGAAGAAGTGATTTGGTTTCGATTCTTCAAAATCCCCGAAACGAACTTCTAATCGAATTGGAACCCACTACAAAAATTAGACCATTTAGCGTCGAATTATTTCGACGCCATAAGTCACAGTTTCGACGCAAAACACAATTAGCGTCGAAGTAATTAGACGCAAAAAATGGACGCTGAAATGTCGACGAGAATCACCTTTAGTGTCGAAATGATTAAATGCGACGCTACAAAACTATATTCTGCGTCCAATTTATGTCGACGCTAAAGTAAATTTTCCGACGCTATAGGTTATATTTGGCGACGAAATAATTCGCCGCCAAAGTAAAAATTTTAGCATCGAAACGTGTCGACGCTAAAGTATATTAAAAAAGTAATATATGTACGCTTACAGCGGCCATTTTTTGTTACTATTAGCGTCGAAATATTCGACGCCAAAAAGTGACTTTTTGCGTCGAATTATTTCGTCGCTAATAGTTCAAAAATTTATTTTTTAAAAAATTATTAATTTACTTCTTTTTTGGTCAAAAATATTTAATTTAATATTTAATTTAATTGAAAAAAAATGAAATTAATAACAGAATTACGAAATATTATAATAAATATATATTGAAATTTGTTTTAGAAAAAAAAAATATTATATTAAATCTATTTGTTCAAAATGTTTATACAAAACCAAATATAAAATTAATTGATACTGTGATGGGGGGACGCTCGAGCCTGATGCACCCTGACTGACTGAGGCCTCAAACATCTGACGGAAAGCCATCATTTGCTGTTCCAACTGCTCCATCTTCTTCTCGTGGTCAATCATCTTCTTCTCGTGGTCCACCGTGACCTGTTGTAGCTTCTCCTTAGTCTGCTGCAGCTCGTCTCGGGTGCTGGCTAGCTCGTCTTTGGTGGAGACTAACTCGTCTCGAAGAGAGACATTGTCCGAATTAACACTATTGTGTGCAGATGACGTTGGCTTTTTACGAGTGCCAAGGCCAACGTTGTAAGCTGTCTGATTCTTGAAAACCAATTGCGACAGCTGCTCATCTGGTATGGGGTCGGACCCTGTCTCCTGAGTTTGATGTTGGAGTTCCATCATTTCGTTCTGTTTCAAAAAATAAGTTAATATTAGAATTTGAGAAAAAAAATTAACATATATAATATTAATTATTTTATTTTAAAAACTGAAACTTACATAGCAGCGTTCGGCTTCTTCATTTATCCATTTGTTCCTCTCATTATAATGCGTCACACGGAAAAAATCTGGAAATGATTGCACCTCACCTGTGCTACTCTGTTATAAACAGAAAATAAATTCAATATTATTCCAGATTAGTAAAAATAATTAACTGTTAAATTTTACGTTAGGATATATTTACCTCAGAATGTTCGGCACGATGTTGGATAAATGGCTTCGAACCTCCACGGTGGTTAAAACGCAAGTGACTCCGATTTTCCGCATTTGCGTGACATTTATCCTGCATTTACCAACACTGTAAGTACCGAAAACAAAGACAATTATAAATTTCCGTTTATTTCAAAATTTACCTCGTGTTTTTTGCTAGACCAAAGCTCACATAAGAATGTCCAATATTGTTCCTCTATAAAATCAGGCTTGTGTTGTGGAGCATTTGAAGGTCCATGTTCGTCGAATATTGGTTTCAGGACTTTTTTTCTATAATCTTTATAACTTTTCCCCATGTGGTAGTCAATATATTGTTGGACATTCACTTTGGTCAGATCGAAGTCGAACCATTCCTACATGAAAATTCGAGTAAAAATAAGTATAAAATAAAAATGTTAAATAACAAACAATATCGAAAACTTACAAGTAGCGAAGGGAATAGCTGGTTCATTTTCGTCTCCCACGGTATCTTTCTCCAAGATACGTAGTTTTGGGGAGCTTCATATCGAGTTGTAGCTCATATGGCTGTATTAAACGCTGAATTATGTTGTCCGACTTGAGTGTGTCCATCATCTGATATCTCTATCCGGATACGGCCGTGAGCCTTAACGTACTTAGCCAACCCCAGGCCACGGGTGCGTCCTCGACCCTTCACTGTACTGGACTCACCTGTGCTAGCAGAGGAATCACCAGGGCCAGTTGCCCTTGCTGATGTAGATGGAGTCGCGTTAGCCCGTTTGCGATTGCCCGGTGCCATCTGCAAAAACCCGTCGCATTAGCGTCATCAAATTGCTAAAACCAAGTTTGACTATAAATATTTCGAACTAAATGCCATAAAGAAAGAATAAGAGCAAGCCCCATGCAGGCAGTACGCATATCGTAGCACACTTCTTTTACATTCATGCCAAAAATAATTCCAAATTCATATACATATCCATACATGTCAATACAACTTAAGAAAAGCACTTGTAACATCGAATGCTCACATTCGTTTTCAAATTCATCCATTCATTTATTCATTTCACATATGCATTCATTATCCATATAATCTACGAGTTCTATCATACACGTACATACACACAGTCACACACACAATCATCATACAACCAACCACGAAGCACATTTAACAACCAATACATCACAAGGCACACAATCAAACAATACATACATATCACGACACACCAAACTCATCACACGACTTCTCATGCACACGCATAACCATAACAAACATTCCAAAACACGACTCAAACACTCACATACAAACATATCGTTACATATTCATAACAGCAATTGCTGCTGTTCTGGGTTGTTCTGCTGCTGTTCTGGGCAGAAATTGACGTGTCGTCGTCATTCATTAGCGTCAATCATCATCATTCATCATTCATTAGCGTCAATCATCATCATTCATTATTCATCAACATTCATCAACAATCATCATCATCAACATTCATCAACAATCATCATCATCATTCATCAACCACCATCATCAATGATTCCACTCTATGAAAAATCATCATCATCATACAAATTCATCATCATTATCATCATACATCAACAATCATCATCATCATGCAAATTCATCATCAATATCAACAATCATTAGGGTTATCAAAATTCATCATCATCATCGACAACCATCATCATCATCATCAAATTAAAATCAACAAGGGAGACTTACCTGTAAATTCGTTGCAGTAGAGTGTTGGAGCCGAGAATGCAGAAGAAGAGAGTGAGAGGGAGAATTTTGATCATTTGAGCCGAGAAGAAGAGGTCACTGGTTTTAGGGATTTAAACGACATTTAGCGTCGAATTAATTTCATTTTAGCGTCGACTAATTCGACGCCAAAAAGTAGGCGGTTTATTAAAATTTAGGGTTATTTTTCTGGGAAATTTAATTTTTTATATTTAGCGTCGAACAACAATTTTCGACGCTAAATGGACATTTAGAGTCGAATTAATTTCATTTTAGCGTCGACAAATTCGACGCCAAAAAGTAGGCGGTTTATTAAAATTTTAGGGTTATTTTTCCGGGAAATTTAATTTTTATATTTAGCGTCGAAATACAATATTCGACGCTAAAGTACAGACATTTAGCGTCGAATATTGTTCGACGCTAAATGTACACATTTTAGCGTCGAATATTGTTTTTCGACGCTAAATTTCTACCATTAAAAATAATAAAAACAAATATATGATAGTTATACTATTAATAATTATGATAATATTTCAACCATATCTAAAAAGTAATTAAAATCAACAACCATACATTATAATCCAGAAAACTATTAATAATTACGATAATATTTCAACCATATCTATTGAGTAATTAAAATCAACAACTATACATTATAATCCAGAAAATTATTCATCAATCACAAAATACAGTAACTTCATTAATCACTATTGTAGTCGGTATTTGAGGATTCGTGACTGGAATCGAAGTCATCTTCAGTGTCAAATTGTTCTTCACTTGCTACTTCAACACTCACTTCAGAATGAGGAATTATCTCAACGTCTGTACTAGCTCGAGTTAATGTGATATTTTCAGGAACGGTGACAGTTGGTCCATAAAATATTTGTGCAGTATCTTCAAAGTTGCCGGATACTTCTTCTGTTTCATCTGATATGTCAACTCTATCTTTCTCCTGCGTGTCCCAGATGGCCCTATGTTGTAACTTTTCTACCACCATCCATCCAGTTCCTAACTTAGGATCAGATATGTATATCACTGAACGTGCTTGGGTACAAAAAATGTATGGATCATTCTTGTACCAAAAACGTTGAACATTAATTGACGTTAGATGATTACGAACTTGAATTCTCCTCTTTCTGGCATTTGTGTCAAACCACTTACAGTCAAATAGCACAATATGTCGTCTAGGTCGGTATATCAACTCAATGACCGACTGCAATACGCCGTAGAAGTCAATTAGATCTGAGCCGTGTTCTCATTGGACTACAATTCCAGAATTTTGAGTCACATGAGTAACATCTCGCTGTTTGGTATGAAATCTAACTCCGTTGACAATGCATCCACTGTACTCATAAGCCTGCTTTTGCGGCCCATAAGCCAAAGAAACCAACGAGGATTGCGAGTCCAATTGACCATTTTGCACTTGGTTGTTAATCTGACAATGAGAGAAATATATGTGTTAATATAACAAACTGAAATGTTTAATGTTAGAATAAAAATAAATATAAAATATTCTAACTTACAGTTGTCTCAAACCATTTAGGAAATTCTTTTCTGTGTGTTCTATCAACATTGTGGTCACCACCACATTGTAGCATTGTTAGATGTTGCCTACAATAAATTATCATGGTTAATGTATGACAAAAATACAGTAGTTATGCACCAGAAAAACTTACATTATATACGGTTGCACTTCATCATAATTACTCAATATAAACCAATGCGCACGTTCAACTTCCTGAAGGGTTAGTAATTTGACACCTACTGCTCCAAATGGTCTGTAATTTTGACGGAACACTGTGATATCTTGGTTATTACTTGCATCTCCATCATAGTTTCGTGGCCGACGATTAAAATGAGTTTCAATATTCTGCATGTACATCGAACAAAATGTTATTGCTTCGTTTATTATAACAGCTTCAGCTATTGACCCTTCAGGGCGTGCCTTATTTTTCACATATTTTTTGTAATCTCCTAAAGCCCTGCAGATATGACAACAAGTTTGCATTAATACTAAATTCTATGCACATGAAAAAAGTTAAAAATTTTCTTATATAAAACTGTATATATATATATATATATATATATAGTACCTCTCAATGAGATACATCCATCTGTAATGGACATGACCTCCCTTTCTAGCTTCAGTCGGTAAATGCACAGCCAAGTGTACCATGACATCAAAAAAAGCGGGTGGCAAAATTCGCTCCAGCTTGCATAGGATTATCACGATTCCTCGCTCAAGGTCGTCAATAACAGATGTGCTTAATGTCCTTTGACATAATTGTTTAAAGAAGCCACATAGATCAAGTACGACGTCACATACATTCGGGGGGAGATAAGGTCGAATGCCAACAGGAAGGAGAATCTCGAGAAGCACATGACAATCGTGACTCTTTAATCCCGTTATTGTATCATCTCTGACCCAACGCCCAATATTCGATGCATAATTATCAGGGAATTTAACCATTTTCAGCCAATCACAGAATGATTTTCTCTCCGATTGATTGAGCACATAACTAGCAGAAGGCTTAATAAGACCTCGAGAGGTGACTTGTAAATGCAATTCACTGCGAATTCTAAGATCTTGTAGGTCCAATCTAGCATTTATAGTGTCTTTTGTCTTACCCGGAATATTGAATAGTGTACCCACTAAACTCTCACAAATGTTTTTTTCTATATGCATTACATCCAAATTATGTCGCAAACTCAGAGTCCCCCAATATTCTAACTCAAAGAAAATACTCTTTCATGTCCAATTCAACTCTTCAGGTAAGCGTTTTCGATTTTTATCTCTATTATTAGGATGTTTACCTGGTGTGCTGTCTCTGAGATGTTGATGTTGGCAAAGTATGTCTAATCCAGATAATGGACTGGGCATACTCTGAGGTTCATGTTGACCGTTAAATAATTGACTCATCCACCAAGGATGACTCAACTCAAGAAATCTCTTGTGCCCTGTGTATCCGATTTTATTCCGTAATCGTTGCGAAGGTTTTTGACCCGCACAAACTGGACATGCCATGTATCCCTTAGTGCTTCATTCAGATAATGAACCATAAGCTGGAAAATCATTAATGGTCCATAATAATGCGGCATGCATCTGAAAATACTGCTCTGACGCTGCATCATAGGTATGCACACCCACATTCCATAATGTTTGTAACTCCTCGATCAATGGTCTCAAGTAAATATTTATATCTTTACCAGGTGAACGTGGACCAGGGATAAACAATGACATAAACATGAACGGATCCTTCATACATTTCCATGGAGGTAAGTTATATGGAATGACAATAACGGGCCATATGCTATAAGAGTTGTACATATTCCCAAATGGGTTAAAACCATCAGAGGCAAGACCTAACCTCACATTACGGGGGTCCTCAGCGAAACGGGGGTACATGTCATCAAATTCATTCCATTCGGTTCCATCCGCAGGATGTCTAAGTATGCCCTCCGCACCGATCCTCTTTTCATGATTTCACATCATATCAGTCGCTGTGTGTCGTGACATGAACAATCTCTGCAGCCTGGGCGTTAAAGGGAAATATCGCAATATCTTTTGAGGCACTTTCTTCCCCATACCACGGACTTTGTACCGACTTTCACCACATATCGGACAATGTTCAAGTGATTTATACTCGGCACGAAATAATACACAATCAAACTTACAAGCATGAATGGATTCATACCCCATTCCCAGATCACGCAACATTTTCTTTGCCTCGTAGTACGACTTAGACAATTCGCTTCCAACCGGTAACATTTGGGCCAGTAACTCTAACATCATATCGATACTTTGTTGGTCATTCTGTTGATCACTTTAATGTGTAATAATTTCACAACGAAATTCAAGATCGACATTCCAGCACCTTCAAATGGAATTTTTTTTGCCTCATCAAGTAGTTCACTAAATAAATTTTGATCATTTCCACTTAACATTGGCATGTCACCACTAACACTATGACCAAGTTGTGGACCTTGTAAGTCATGCAAAATATCGGTGATCTCATCGTTTGCAGGTTGATTGTAACTACTGCTCCCTTCGCCGGAATCAAAAAACCGTGACTGAGAATGATACTGCTCACCGTGATAAATCCACGTACGGTAAGTTGGTGATATTCCTGGCATGTATAAATGATTATGAACTTCATCTAACCGCTTCCTTTTCCTATTCAAACAATTTACACATGGACAACGAACACGACCTTCTGCATCAATGTGTTGCTTTGCGACTTCCATAAACTCATACACTCCATTACGATATTCAACACTCAATCTATCCAGAGAACTCATCCAATTTCTATCCATTTCAGCAGAATACCTAAATATAATAATATAATTATTAGATATCATATTACAGTAATCAACATTACTAATTCATTAATACTTTATTTAAGCATATATATAAATATATATATTTGGTTGATAAATTAAATAGTTTATAGAAAAAATCTATTTTGTTAATTAATATACTTACTCTACATATATGAATCATAAATCACTAACAAACAGCATATAAACAACATATATAATCATAAAAATTGAAAATAATAAAGAAATATGAAAGAAGATTTACCTTATCGGAAATTGATTACAATTTTATTGAAAATTTTTAGGAGAGTTGTGAGGTTGTAGAGGAGAAATTTTCAGATTTCAGAGGATGAAAATGAAGAGAAAAAACAGAAGGGGATAAGGGTTGGTGGCATTCTGCATTTTAATCTATCTTTAGCGTCGAAGCTGATTATTCGACGGTAATTGTTGATTTTTTAGCGTCGAAACAACAATTTCGACGCTAAATGTCCGACATTTAGCGTCGACATAAATTTAGACGCTAAAGATCCAAGGATTGTCGGTGGAAACTTCATAAACCTTTAGCGACGCTATATAGTCGACGCTAAATGTCTAGTTTTTGGCGTCGACACAGATTTTTAACCATCAGATTGAACCTCAGAACCGAACCACAGAATCGAACCGCAGTTCAATTCCTGAGGAACCACTGCAATTGCTGTGGTCAAATTTTGACCGTTGCGGGTCAAATTAAATTTGACCGTTGCAAATTTTCAATATACTTTTTTTCTATTTTTCCTATATCTATAATTACTTGATAACTCAATTCATTTTTCACATTCCAAGTTTCCAACAATTTATTCTATTTCATCTTTCCATATTCTCCTACAAACTAATTCTCAATTTCAATTTAAATTTCAACTTTTTTGTTATTTTTTTAATTTCAAATTTATTTATTATAAAAAAAATGTCAAGTGGAGGATTTTCAAGACCAATGAGAACTACTGCTGATAAAGGTAAGAGCCCTATGTTACCAACACAACAAGATTATGAAGATACCGATGATTTCAACATGTCATTATCGCTGCCTAATTTTGACCACTCTCAAGAAAGTCAATATGAAAGTGTGCCAGAGGATACTGATGGATAATAAAATATGACATCTTCAAGAAAAACTATAAGAAGATACAAGATCATAATAACATATGCAATGTACTCGTTATATGCAACTATTGTAATAAACTGTATTCATTACATGAGCATCTTAGTCTGATTAGGAATTAAATTCAATTTCAATAGCAATTGTTATATAGTGAGTTGTAATTATATATTATGTATACATTAAAATAAAATTTGTCAAATCCAAAATTTTATCAAATCCTTAAACTTAGAAGCAAGAACCGGTTACGAACCAGAACTGAAGGAGGAATCATAACCGAACCGAACCGAACCGTACATTGTACGGTTTGATTTCGCTTCCTCCTTCGGTAGGAACCGGAACGGGCGGTTCGGTGGTGAGGCCTACTCTCTCAAATCAATTTTTTCACTCTTTCAATTAATTGAGTTATTAAAAAAAAAGTGTTTGTGGAGTATTACTTTTCTTAAAGAGAGAAACAAACTGCAGTATTCATCAGTCTGAAGGGCCTATGAGATCAGCTACCCCTCAACTTGCCGATGAGGGGCTTGAAGACTCAATTCACCAACCTTTGATTCGTTGCCCTAGCATTCATCAGTCTGAAGGGCATCACCTGTTAGTGATATGCCCTATACCCAACTTGTGGATGGGCTATATATACATATATTTGTAAGTGTCCTAGACATGCCACGGGATCTTTAAGCGTGATTAGTGTGTGAATAAAATCAAAAATAAGTTGCGGATGACTTATATTGATCGGTTGAGTTTAAAACTTTTCATGGATGTTGAAGCTTCCAAGCTTATGAGTGAGTATCCCTATCACCTTCATTTGACTCCCATATGTGTTAGCAAGAACAAATGAAATAAATTTTATCTCCTAAGGAGAAGTAAATTTTCCCAAGAGAGAGGAAGAAATCGGCCAAAGCAGTGGCCATTCGGCCTGATGCGCAGGTCAGAGAGCATTCTTCAAAAGAAATAAATTGCTTCTCGCCAAAATCAAAAAGGAAGAAGCCAATTTCCATTTTTAATTCAGGAGGCCAATTCGACCTAATTAAAAGAAGAAAGACTGAGAGCAATTTTGCTCATCTATCATTCGACCTTGTTTTTGGAGAAGTCAATGGCTATTAAATGAAAAAGCAAAAAGCAATTATTCAAAAGAAAAGCTATATAGCTTACTGCCAATGCCAAGAGAAGATAATGGCCCCACGGCTATTAAAGAAAAAGAGATAATAATAATGAATATATATAAAATTCATTAATTGTAAATTTTAGTTGGTAGGTTTGATGGGTTAGTAAAATCCAATTCAATATCTCAACAATTTTCATAAAAAAATGACTAGTTGATATAAGTGAGTGAGTCCCACCACTTTGAATTCAAAATTCAAATTACTTATACAACACACTTCGGGCTCGGGTTCGTTTAATCCGATTAAACGAATTTTCCGTCGTGACATAATTAAATCTAATTTAATTAAATAATTTTGCCTCGCAAAATTATTATTAAAGTCGCTTACGAATTAATTTTAAATTAATTCATTCACACGAATTAAAATCCAATTTTAATTCCGCATTGAAATCTAATTTCAATTAAAATATCTAATATATTATATTAGCCCAATTAAATAAATTAAATAGTAAAATCTAATTTAACTATTAAACTTATTTTACCGATTTATTCCAGATTAACCGCGTTCTCTCATCTCGACGAATTTAATCTCAGATAAATTCTCGACCCAATTAATCTCAGATTAATTCCTTCTCTGATAATTAATCCCAGATTAATTCTTGCCGTAATTAATCCCTGATTAATTTTCTCTCTCTTAGTTAATCCCAGATTAATATTGTTCGAGTCAAATATCATCGGTCCAAGAGATCCCTGGATATGTTGGCAGTAAATTCGGTCATCAGACTATCCGAATACGTGCATACCCGGTACCACATTCCTACCAATTTACAAGACATGGTTGGCTTCTAGCAGAGCACCGTGCCTACCCAATTCTCCAGAAATATTCTTCTACGGAATACATGATCTTTGTCAGGCGTAGTATACGTAGTATTGCGTATTACGATCCAGTATCAGATGTCACATGCTAGGCCTGGGGATGGAGTTGTGTCTGCCCCGTACGAAACATATATCGTATCACTAGCAACTAGTCTCTTTATGATTGGAAAGTCATGACATAGTCACACTTCCCCGATGACTATAGCACTCAGAGTACCAGTTATGTATCCATGCGTGATCATCATCTCCATATGAATGAAGTGATACTTCCATCTTGACATCACACCCAATACACTACGATTCTCAGTATACCCAGAAGAGGCGTACACAGAACCTGTTAAAGCCCTGGACGACCAAAACCAAAGTATACTAATTGTCGCAACTATTAGCGATGCAAGTCTCAAGTTAAGACCAAATACACCTACCCTGATTCGGATTCCCATAGACACATAGTCATACTACCAATGGGATTCCGAGGGGTCTATCTAGAGCGAAGCTGTTTCCGTACCATCGGTAAATAAAACCTCATATTACACTTGCATGAGTATCTAATACCCAAATATATGAGAACTATGTCGTTACACTTCCATAACACGCACAAGTGTAATACTAGCCTATTTCGCATTATCGATGTCCAGTCTCGATAATACTACGACTAGGGATATTTAATGATTAAACCTTTGTGGATTAATATTGTCTCATATTTTATTAATCCGGAACTAATCATAAGGACTTTTATCATTTATATATCCGAGTAATCCAATTACAAATGATAAAAGAGTAATTTCCTTTGTCACATAGTTAATTTGTACAACAACACCATGTTTTGTACAAATAGTGATGCTATGGGTCATAATTGTCCAACAGTATTTGTAATATTTTCATTAATTAATAAAATGGCAATCTTTATTATACGTGTCTTACATAAATTATATGAATCATCAAACACTTAATAAAGCCATTGGAGTAATAAGATGATGGCTTACACGCCTTATGAGAATCATTACTCTCAAACGTTCATAGTCATAGTTTTGTGAATAATCTGGGCTTTCACAAAGCGGAGAGACTAGCATGATGATATGATCCGCCCTTAAGTGGGGTAGCCGATCTCGTAGGCTACTAGCGGAGATCCGTCCGCTTGGTGTATCACATGGATGCATGAGTTGCTCGTGTCCATCAAACTGACCGCCTAAATTTTTCACATGGAGTGTTTATCCCATGTGTCTGTGAGAACTTTCATGTATCGATTATATGACTAGTCCTTAGACTTGAGGTCTTTACAATCTTATGTGTGGATCAAATAACTTTGACATTCTCCTTCCCCGGTTCAAAAGATCCGGTCATAAGGGTATGATTGGGTCATTTGTTGAAACACATGAAGTTTGTAAAGATACAACAGAGAATCGCCACTCTCTCGGATAATAGTTTCTTATAAGAGTAGTATTCCAGTTCGCAGGTTGATATGTGTGATCAGTGCTTGAGACTGTGGCCGCAGCGGAAGAATTATGTGAGATTCTTGGGTTAACACGATTCATGACACTATCAACATCATACCTTTGACTATATGGGTAGACACTTTCCATACCCTAGGTCAAACGGTGGGGATACAGTGAGGCGATGGACCGTATCATATGTAAATCGCATACATAATGAGTATATATCTTTCCTTCTCATTTGGGGGGCCTTGGCATGTTGCTAGATGTCAACATTGGTCATTGAAATCGAACGACCATCTTATCGAAGGATAATTTATGTTCGATTAATTTATCACGATTCATTTCATGTCCAACTTGAGGGGAACCCAAAAGGTCACACACAACAAAGTCAAAATCAATGGTTAAGAGTGCACAGTATAAATTTAACAGCATATATGATTGCTGTAGGAATTGTTCATAAATGGTTCAATGTGTTTAATTATTGAACAAATCATTTATGAGGTTCCAAAGTGGATTAGGGATTGGTGAATGACGATAGGGGCACTTTAGTAATTGGATAAAAAAAATCTGTGTTTTTTTTATTTTTTTTTATTTTTATTTGTTATGAATTCCAATTCAGACCAAACTCTTATTAGGGTTTTATAATCTCATTAAACCACTATATTAAGATCCAATGGCTAAGATTTAATTAACATTTATCCCACATCGGATTCTTAATTAATTTTGTTGTCTTTGGAGCACCTATATAAACCCAAAGAATTCTTTACAAATTTTTACACCAAAACCTTTCATATCTTGGGTTTATATAAGTGAGCAACTCTAAAGTTTAAGAGTAAGCCACTGATTTTGAGGATCCTTAAGTCTAATTGACTAGAGGAATCTCAAGTTAAAAGTTTTGAGGTATTTGCCTAGGCTAGCACCAAGGGCAAAATATCTGTGCACTCAAGGCGTAGTCTTGCCATTGAGTTTTGGCTTTGGTGTGTGAACATTTGGAGGCCACACACTTGGGTGGCTCTTTGGAACATGGAAGAGCTTGCTGAGTTCGAGAAAAGCTTGTAGATTGGAGGGAGGACTGGAGGAGTCTTCGGTTCAAGTAAGTCTTTTTCTTTCTTTATTTTAATTAGAGTTCTTATGATAGTTAGCATGTTTAGGTTTATGTTCTTTGCATGTTTTATGAGTTTTTATGCTTAGAATATATAGTAAGATGCCTAGGCTTGTAAAATAATCAAAACAAATGGGTATTGGGAAAATGGATAGCGGCATCATAATTTTTAATTTTCCGCTGCGCCCTCGCGGCCGCTAGGCTTGGGGCTGGGGCTGGAGTTGTGTCTGTCCCATACGAAGCATATATCGGATTACTAGCAACTAGTCTCTTTATGATCAGAAAGTCATGACCTAGTCATAATTCCCTGATGGCTATAACACTTAGAGTACTAGTTCTGTATCCCTGCGTGATCATCATCTCCATATGACTGAAGTGATACTTCAATCTTGACATCACACCCAATACACTACGATTCTTAGTATACACAGAAGAGGCGTACACAGAACCTGTTAAAGCCCTGGACGACCAAAACCAAAGTATACTGATTGTCGCAAGTATTAGCGATGCAAGTCTCAGGTTAAGACCAAATACACCTACCCTGATTCGGATTCCCATAGACACATAGTCATACTACCAATAGGATTCTGAGGGGTCTATCCAGAGCGAAGCTATTTCCGTACCATCGGTAAACTGAACCTCCTATTACACTTGCATGAGTATCTAATACCCAAATATATGAGAACTATGCTGTTACGCTTCCATAACACGCACAAGTGTAATATTAGCATATTTCGCATTATCGATGTACAGTCTCGATAATACTACGACTAGGGATATTTAATGATTAAACCTTTGTGGATTAATATTGTCTTATATCTTATTAATACGGAACTAATCATAAGGACTTTTATCATTTATATATCCGAGTAATCCAATTATAAATGATAAAAGAGCAATTTCCTTTGTTACATAGTTAATTTGTACAACAACACCATGTTCTGTACAAATAGTGATGTTATATGTCATAATTGTCCAACAATCTCCCACTTGGCCTATAGCCAATCACTCAAGTGTCTAACATTTGAACTATGTACGGGTCACTCAAACTTCTGCTGAGAAACAGCTTTCATCAGCGGATTTGCAAGGTTATCATCTGATGTGATTTATTCGATCATCACATCGCCACGATGTATGATCTTACAGATCAGATGAAATAGTTGAAGTACATACTTGGATCATTGATGAGACCGTGATTCTTTAGCCTGTGTTTTAGCCCAGCCCAGCTGCTAACAGAACTACTCCTAATCTAATTACGAATTTTATAGATCCAAAATGCTTATTTTGCTGCCTCAGCTGCAGCAATGTTCCACTCTTGTTGTTTATTCGGAAACAGTATCTTGCTTGGAAGATTTCCAGCTCACTGTTCCGTTATTCAAACTATATACGTACCCTTATTACGACTTACAGTCATTTTTATCGGTTTGGAAACTTGCAGTGGTGAACCCAGTTACCTCAAGTTCTCTTTCTCCATAAATTAAGAAATCATCCTTAGTTCGTCTAAGATACTTAATGATGTTCTAAATATCAATCCAGTGACCATCACTTGGATTGGCCTGATTGTGTCTACATATGCTCAAAGCATATGAGACATCAGGTCACGTACATATCAAAACGTACGAACACTGAGAGAGTGTCAGCAGCTTTCTAGATCTATCCCAGTAGATCTTTATTCATAGAATAAAGCCTGCTTCTCCCAGGTATTCCATGGAGAATTTTAATAAAAGCCAAAATTTCATCGATTATAGCATATGAATGTTATTGCCGAGAAGCAACACATAATAAATGTATAGGACATTCATTGTCAGTGCGCCCTCACTAACCTTCTTATATACACAAGAATCATCTTCATTTTAAATGAAATCATATACCATTATGATCTCATCAAAACGCCGGTTCCAAGAACGCAATGCTTGCTTCAATCCATTAATGGATCGATTAAACTTGCAAACATTGTTTGCATGTTTTGGCACGACAAAACCGTCAGGATGTTGGATACAAACATCCTCCAAAAGGTTTCGATTAAGGAAAGTGGATTTGGCATCCAGCTGTCATATTTCTTCAACAAAATATGCAGTATTAGGAAGTATTACTCGAATGGATTTAATCATGGCAACATGTGAAAAAGTTTCATCGTAGTCGACACTATGTCGTTGACGATACCCTTTATGTACAAGCCTAGATGTCTACATTTGTATGTTGCCATCCATGTATGTCTTCCTTGAAGACACATATAGTACCAACATGCACAATGCCTTCTGGTACATCAACCAGTATCCAAACTTGATTGATATTCATGGAATCCATTTCGGATTTCATGGTACTTTTCCATAATCGGAGTCGATACCTTGTATCACTTCCTGATACGTAGTCAGTTAATTATCCTCAATAAGATTAACATCTACATGAGGTGAGATCAGAAACCCATACCTCCCATGTTGTTTTCTGACTCTCTCCGACCTACGCGGTTCTTGTGTATTCGAAGATTTTTGGTACAGTTTCATCCCTGATGAACTGTTGGTGTTCCGTGAGGACTCGGTGCCTGGAATAGTATTACTCCAATTTTCATCGAGTTTTACTTTCCTCCCACTTTCCACTGCATATAGGAATTCCTCTTAGGAAAACCGCATGGAGAGCAACAATTACATTGTTCTATTGTGAGTTGTATAAGTACTATACTTTGGTTTCCATAGGACAACCTACAAATAGGCACTTATCCGATTTGTTGGGTTTTCTAGGTCAAACCAAGATCAATTAAGCATATAAACGTGTGAATACATCAAAGTAAAGTTGCGGAAATACTCACTTTGATCGGATTTTGGATGCGATGACAACAAAATAATTTTCTGCTCCAAGCTTCTCTTCTTTGTATGTTTCGGCCAAGGTCCCTTTGTTGGATCTTCAAGCTCCAAGCTTAGTGAATGATTCCATGCTCAAGGGTTTGTTTCCCTATCACCTTTGAATGACCCTTTGATGTGCTAGCAATGGAGAAAATTGCAACAAAATTCCCCTTTGAGTCTCCTTGTTGCTCTCGGCATTGAAGGAAAATAAGAAAAAAAAAGGCACTTTGCCGTGAGTTGGAGGGAGAGAGAGAGAGAAGTTGTGTTGTTGTGTGTTGTGTATTTGTTTTCCTAAAACAAATACCATTTTCAAATTTTTCAAAAAAAGGTTGGTACAAGTCTTTCACAAGTCAAGCTTGTGTAATAAACAAGCAATCTCCAACAACTCACATCAACCAAAAAGTTGGAAAAAGTTGACTAGTGATTTGACTTGTGATGTGACTTGTGGGCCCCACTTGATTCAAAATGCGAGAGGGCCCGCAACACATCCCGGGCTCGGGTTCGCTAATTCCGAATTAACGAATTTTTCGTTGCGACGTAATCAAATCAAATTCAATTAATTAAATAATTATGCCTAGCAAAATTACTATTCACGTCACTAGTGAATTAATTCTAAATTAACTCGTTCGCCCGAATTAAAATCCAATTTTAATTCCGCTTCAAAATATAATTTCGTATAATATATCGAATATATTATTTTATCGATTAATTCCAAATTAATCGTTCTCTCCCTTTAAATAGTATTTTATCCCAGATAAAATATCTCCGTAATTAATCCTAGATTAATTTTCTCTCTCTTATAATTAATCCCAGATTAATTATGTGCGAGTCATACGTCTTCGGTGAATCTTCGGGAAGCGACCCATGGGATCCCTGGATATGTTGGCAGTAAATCCGGTCGTCGGATTATCCGAACATGTACGTACCTAGTACTACGTTTTTATCGATTTACAAGAGATGGTTGGCTTCTAGCAAAGCACCGTGCCTACCCAATTCTCCAGAAATATTCTTAAAGGAATATGTAATCTATATCAGGCGTAGTATACGTAGTATTAAATATTGCGATCCAGTATCAGATGTCACGTGTTAGGCCTGGGGCTGGAATTGTGTTTGCCCCGTATGAAACACATATCGGATCTCTGGTAACCAGTCTCTATAATCGGATAAACATGACCTAGTCATATTATCCCAATAGCTGCAGCATATAAGAGTACCAGTTTCGTATCCTACGTGACCATCATCTCCATATGACTGGAGTGATACTTCCGTCTTGACATCACACCCAATACACTACGATCCTCAATATACCCAGAAGAGGCGTACACAAAACCTGTTAAAGCCCTGGACGACCAAAACCAAAGTATATTGATTGTCGCAAGTATTAGCGATGCAAGTCTCAGGTTAAGACCAAATACACCTACCCTGATTCAGACTTCCATAGACACATAGTCATACTACCAATGGAATTCCGAGGGGTCTATCTAGAGCGAAGCTGTTTCCGTACCATCGGTAAACACAACCTCCTATTACACTTGCATAAGTATCCAATACTTAAATATATGAGAACTATGCCGTTATGCTCCCATAACACGCACAAGTGCAATACTAGTCTATTCCGTATTATCGATGTCCAATCTCGATAATACTATGACTAGGGATGTTTTAATGATTAAACCTTAGTGGATTAATACTATCTCATATCTTATTAATCCGGAACTAATCATATGGACTTTTATCATTTATATATCCTGGTAATCCAATTGCAAATGATAAAAGATCAATTTCTTTTGTCACATAGTTAATTTGTACAACAACACCATGTTATGTGCAAATAGTGATGTTATGGGTCATAATTGTCCAACACGATTTGGGTTCTAGTTTGGTACCATCCAAACATATGCCCAGCATTCCCAAATCTTCAGGAATGAGAAACTCGGTTTCTTTCTTGTTCATATCTAATATGAAGTCTGTCTAACAGATTTTAACGGAACCTTGTTCAAAATAAGTATTTCACTGTTCAATGCTTATCCCATGAAGGAAATTGGTAGCTCAGAGCCACTAATCATTAACCTTACCATGTCCAACATAGTTCGGTTTCTCTGTTCGGACACACCGTCAAATTGAGGTGTTCCGGGAGGAGTCTACTATGAAAGAATACTATACTCTTTCAAGTAATCGAGAAACTTATTGCTCAAGTATTTTCCACTACTGTTCAACCGTAATGTCTTAATACTTTTGCCCGTCTGTTTTTCTATACTTCATATCGAAACTCTTTGAATTACTCAAAAGTTTCTGACTTGTGTTTCATAAGATACACATAACCGTAACGCGATGCCACATCCGTAAAGGTTATGAAGTATTTATATCCACCTCTAGCCTAGCTAGGCATGGGCCCACTTACGTCACTATGAACGAGGGCTAACAGATCGGTGGCACTTGCACTTTTACCATGTAAAAGGTGTTTTAGGCACTTTGCTTAATAAACTAGATTCGTAGACATCATTTGAATTAGAATCAAATCCGTCCAAGTATCCACTATTCGAAAGTGTGGATATACGAATCTTGTTAATGCATCCCAGATGGCAATGCCACAAATAAGTCTAATTTGATTTACTCAATTTGAGCTATTTGTTTGTCATATTATATGTTTGAGATTCATTTATATTCAAAATATAAAGACCATTACTTACATCTAATGTAGATATATCGATATCATCTTTATGAACAAAAACACCCAGTGTTTCGGAATATAAAGGTATGACCGCAACGGGTTAAACTAGATACATATATAAAGTTCCTAGTCAAACTAGATACATTATAACAGTCTCCTAATTTAAGTACATGCCCAAAGGGCAGTTCCAAAACTTAGGTTCCTATGGCCAAAACAGCGACTCTCGTCCTGTTTCCGACTCATAGGTCGATCTCATCTGAAGCCAGTTTCCTGCTAATAAGCAGATCCCGCACATCAGTACATATGTTTATGTACAACATCCAATATCTAAAATCCAATTTTAAAACTAGTAGTGGACATATTTATAACAAACATTCTTGAAGCCGGAACCTTGTCTCGCCTTCACTTCCTTCATGTCTGCCTTGTCCATATGGCAGTCACACTTCTAATGACCCCGTTTTCCACAGTTTATGCAGACAACTTGGGATATATCCTTTTAAGAAGCTCTGGCCATGCATAACAGATTGAGCACTAAAGTTATCATCACAATGAGTCTTCCTAAGCTTATGCTCTACTATTCGCTCAACTACGGGCTTATGCTTGAGAGGTTTCTCTATCAAATAGAATAACTTCTCAGCTCCTAAGGCTATCCTGAAGTTCTATTCCCAATCTGAAAATTAAAGCAGTTAAAGACATTTTCCCAAGATTATATTCTAAATACTAATCTTTCAGCCATCTTGATTGCTATAGTCCAACTATCCAATCAATGATTTCAGGTACAATTAAATGTAATGATTACTATAGTCTAACTATATAATCAACTACAATTTTTCGGTTATATTCAAATGTATTGATTACTATAGTCCAACTATATAACCAACCACAAATGAAGTAGTTTGAATACAGTCCAACTGTTTGATTAATACAATAATTGAATATTAGTCCAACTAATATATTTATTAATTATTAATGACGAAAAATGAAATGAGCGCGTATTGGCAAGTATTTAAACGAAATTGCAAATTTAATACTTGCCTCCCATTATTTTTCTACAAGCCTTTAACCCTCTATGGAGTAATCGGGAAACCTAGTTTCCTAGTGGGCTAGGATCCCGTTAAATAACACACAACCTTGACTTTGGCCAACAAGTTGTATGAAACTTAACTAGGTAGATCTCTAAGATCAATTGGATCCCATCCAATTCCTAGATCCAGTAGGTGGACCTCCAAGTCTGAAATATATATCCAATATATGCCAATATATCTAATTTATTTCCTAACCTTTTTCCTCTAAATCAACTAAGCCTTGGCTTTGGCTCAACAAGCTTAATGAAACCAGTTAAGCATGACCTATTGACAGTGGGAAAGCTTCGTAATCGAGGTCGATGAACAAGAAGTGACCTTGACTTTGGCCAACAAATCAAAACTTGCCCAAGATGTACGATATGAAACAAAGCTTTCGTGATTCAAACACATCTGTGATGGACAAAGGTCTTGACTTTGGCCAACAAACCAATGCCAATCTTGGATCTTGAGAGAGAATCACTCAATGGAAGGAAAAATGCTTAATATAAAATGAGGGTTTTTGTCGCGATTTTGCAACCAATTTATTATCTTTGATTAGGTCTTATCATACACCCTTAAGCATGCATTCTAAAAGCATAATAAGGCGCGAATAAAATTAATAATGATATGCAGATGGATATACAACAAATTATTCCTAGAACAAATCTCTCTCTTTCCTCTCTCCCGCTAGCACTATTCTTACTTCTACCCAATTACATAATACTTCTAAAGAAACCTCATTTACATTGAGGGGAATTGGTGAGAAGAGAAATACAATGAGAAAAGAGGTAATAGGCAGGGCACACAGGTCAAATTTAATAAATTATAAATTTATTACAACAATTTCCAAAATTGCCCTTACCCTTCTAATATCCATCCGATATACATTATTCATTCATACATCCAAGTATTCACACAAAGCATGTTATCAATCAATCTAATCCAATGAATTAATCTTTGAATTAATGACCATCCAATGTTCAAACATCGATTTGATTTGCACGAGTCAAACTCATTTAAGAATAAATACTCAAAGTAAGTATTCTTGAATTAAATCGAACTATAATTTTAAATCCAATTTAAATTGTATCCAATACTAATTCATATTTAATTCTGAATTAAATAATTACACTTTCAATAGTGCCTTAAAGGACTTGGATTCCAAATCCAATCTTAATGGGTCTCAAAGGCCCAATTAGTATACAATATTATTTAATTAAAGTCCAATGGGCTTTTAATTAATTCTTTAGGCGTGTGCTTTGGCCATTATAGATCAAACCCAATGATGTGTGGTAAATCTATCACTATTTCCCACTCATTTAACCTAATATTTTGTATAGTTTCTTGAGTTTTGTGAATATTTTGATGTGTTTTGTGTTATTTTGTAGATAAATAAAGTTTCAGGACATTCTGGAGGTGATTTGGGCCAAAACAGTGAAAATTGGACGAAAAGGGGCATTTTGGTAATTTCCCGTGTCGCGACGCCAAGACCTTCAGCGTCGTGATGCCTAACGTGCGCCGAACAGTGCTAACGTGGGCCGGGTCCACAAATCAAAATCTGAGAAAAGTTTGACTTTGCTAAAATGTGTCGTGCAACGTGTCACATCACAACCGATTTGCTAACATGCGCCGTGCCATGTGTCAGCATCCTACGGTGCCGACAATCACCATCGCCACGTGTCGCCACGTGTCACTCCACATCATTGCCTCGTCGTCAGCCACATCACCAGGTTGACCGAGTCAACATGCCAGCTCACCGCCACGTCATCATCAGCCAATCAGGAAGTGCCACGTGTGGCAATTCTATAGTGCCGACAGTCCATTTCCCACGTGTCACCACGTCACGGCCAATTATTGGCTATCTAATCCTTATTTGACACGTGGCGGATAAGAATCTAGCCGACCAATCAGAAGCCGCCATGTGTCACAATAATTGAGTCCCAACCACTCTGCCACGTGTCACCTTATCACCTTATCTAGAATCTTCAACCGACGAACCAGAACGTGCCACGTCGACATATCTGGCGTAGCGATGCGGGCTTGGCGTCGTTACGCCGGACCCCTACTAACCCCTATAAATAGAGCGCGAAATTCCAGTTTCAGTTGTACCACTCTCTCTCATCTCTTTGATGTAAAGAGGGAGTTTCTCTCTCTACTTTCTTTTAATTTTTAGTTTTTAGTTTTTAGTTTTGTAATTAATTTTAATTACATTTTGTAATAATAGTAATTTACTTGTTTTTTACTTTTTACAGTTTTTACTATTTACCATGAGGAGGTAACTTCCCGTGCTAGGGTGAAAGGTAATTCTTTTACTATTGCTATTTAGATTAATCTCCCTTAAATATAATATATTCACTATTTAAAATATTGACTTAAAAAGGATACCGCCAGATTGGTCGGTTGGTAATTCATTTTAATCTGGTTTAAACCTGACTAATTAAGGATACCGCCAGATTGGTCGGTTGGTAATTAAACTTTCTTACCGCCTATATGGCAGGTTCATGGACAAATCTTTTTACCGTCTTAATGGTTGGTTGGACTTAATTTGACTTAATCAGGATACCGCCTATATGGCTGGTTGGTAATGTTATCAAACGTTTATATATTATATTATGGGAGATATCTAAATTAGTAGTAGTAAAAGTATTTCCTTTTACCTTAGCATTTTATTTTATTGTAATTTACTTTCAATATTTACTTTACCGGATTTTTACTTTATGTCTTTTATTTTCAAGATTTTACTGGCCCTATTTATGTGTTGTAACTAATGTTATCTGGGGTTGTGATGACTTTTAATATCACCGGTTTATAAATGGGTTATTTTATAGTTTGGGTAATTTAAAGGTTTACTTATTAAGTCTTAAGCTTAATGCTTCTTGTTCTATGATCACCAATAAGATTGATGTGGTAAATCTAAAATGAACTAGACATAGGGATTTTAGGTTTCAGCCTTAGACTTAATAGCCCACGATCTTCCTTGAGGATAGATAACCCTTTAATAGATTTCCTTACAGGATAGACATATACCTGTCGGGCGGGGGTAGCCATAATTGGAACTTAAACTTAATGAATCCAGATAATTTGGTTGACATAGACATATAGTTCAATTGGGTTAAACTGGGTATTTGCGTCTGACCATCGACAGAGGCTTTTGCATAATTTAGTGTTCCAGGTTAGTAAACTGATTTATTACACAAACATAAAATAATCACTTCATTTTTTAAATGATATTTGAAGAAATCACAACCCTAGATAGTTTTTAATATTGAATTTTCTTAAATCTACTTTCGAACAATTTTATTTACTTATTTTTAAATTTAGAATCATCACCATTTCAAATCAATCAAACAACTTGTTAGATATTAGTAATCTTTTGACCTCATAAAATTAATAGTTTAGATATTAAGTCCTCGTGGGATCGATATTTTTATACTACTTGAACGATACGTGCGCTTGCGTTATACGTGTGTGTTTACGCCGGTCAAGTTTTTGGCGCCGTTGCCGGGGATTTATTTATCTTTCACTATTAGTTTAGAGGTTAGATACGTTACTTGTATCTAATTTCTTTTTACTTATTGTTTTTGTTTTCTTGTGTTTCAGGTTCTCGGAAACTACATGAGACGAACCAGAAGCTTTGAACTTCGACCGCTTGACCCAGAAATTGAAAGAACCATCAGACAGTTGAGAAGGGAAAGGCGAGAAGGCCAAGAAGCTTTAGTCAACATGGAACTTGAACCTTTGGAGGTTGCACCACCAATACCCATTCGAGACAGAACCATTCCGGTGGTCGACAGACTCATTTCCTGTATTGTACTTCCTCCCTTACCAGCAAATGCGTGTGACATCAAAACTTGCATTCAGATGATTCAGCAGTCAGTCCAGTTCGGGGGGAATGCAACTGAAGATCCTAATGTCCACATCAGTAACTTCCTAGAAGTTTGTGGCACTTTCAACTACAACAGAGCATCAGAAGAAGCAATGAGACTGCGAGTTTTTCCATATTCCCTGAAAGACAGAGCTAAATCTTGGCTACATTCACTACCAGCAGGTTCTATCACAACTTGGAACACTTTAGCCACCAAATTTCTTGCAAAGTATTTTCCACCAGCGAGAACTGGAAAGCTGAGGAATGCCATCACATCCTTTATACAAAATCCCTATGCGAAGCTTGGGAAAGGTACAAAGATTTGCTCCGGAAATGTCCTCACCATGAGATTCCAAAATGGCTTCAAGTCCAAACATTCTATAATGGACTTTTTGGAATAATGAGAACCACAATCGATGTTGCTGCTGGAGGAGCCTTGATGGCAAAAGGAGAAGATCAAGCCTGGGACTTAATTGAAGAAATGGCCAACAACAACTCCTTGTGGCCAACAGAAAGGAGCATGATTCAAAGAATAGCATGAATTTATGAAAGTGGAGCCAATACAGCAGTCAACGCCAAACTAAATCAGATATGCAAATTCATGGAGACTCTTACCGCTGGATCCACAAGTTCACCATATGGAGGAGCACCAGAGTCGAACCAACTTGAAGAGACGGTGAATTATATCAATAATTTCAACAGACAGGGGAACAATCCATATTCCAACACCTACAATCCAGGGTGGATGAATCATCCCAATTTTTCATGGAGCAACAATTCAGGCCAACAACAGAACTATCCACCACCTGAATTCCAGCAACAGAACAAAAGCAAGGAGCAAGTAAATGAACCACGAACAACAAAATTGTTGACCCACTTGAAAAAGATAGAAGCAAAACACGACTCTAAAGCAGCAAGATATGATACTATGTTTCAATCTCAAGCAGCAAGATATGATGCTATGTTTCAATCCCAAGTAACATTAATTCAAAGTCAATTTTCTTCTATTAAAGCACTGGAGAATCAAATTGGACAACTGGAAAATGCTCAGAGTTACAGACCGCTAAGTACCCTTCCTAGCAACACAGAGCCAAATCCAAGAAACATGGGGAATGAGCAATGTCATGCCATCATGTTAAAAAACGGTACTGAAATCAACAAAGATGTTGGAGCCAAAACAGCTGCTGAGGAAGTTACAAAAGAAACAAAGCAACAGATGGAGGAAAAAGAAGCAAAGGAAAAAGAACAGATCATTCCACCTCCACCTTTTCCTCAACGTCTTCAGAAGAACAAATTAGACAAGCAGTTTTCTCGGTTTCTGGAGATCTTTAAAAAGCTGCATATCAACATTCCATTTGCAGAAGCGTTGGAACAAATGCCCAGCTATGCCAAATTCATGAAAGACATTCTTTCACGAAAGCGGAGATTGGGAGATTACGAGACATTAGCATTATCAGAAGAATGCAGCGCTATCATTCAGAGGAAACTTCCCCCAAAGTTGAAAGATCCTGGCAGTTTCACTGTTCCTTGCACCATAGAAGAACATGACTTCGGTAAGGCTCTGTGTGATTTAGGTGCGAGTGTTAACTTGATGCCTTTTTCTATTTTCAGGAAATTACAGATTGGAGAAACAATGCCAACTTCAGTCTCACTACAACTTGCTGATAGAACGCTCGTATTTCCAAGAGGCGTAGTTAAGGATGTGCTGGTCAAGGTTGACAAATTCATTTTCCCAGCAGATTTTATTGTCCTTGATATGGAGGAAGACGCAGACGTGCCAATCATCCTCGGGAGACCATTCTTGGCTACAGGTCGAACCATTATTGATGTACAAAAAGGAGAACTAACCATGAGGGTACATGACCAAGAAGTAACATTCAATGTTTTCAAGGCCATGAATTTCCCAGATGATGAAAAGAAGGAGGAATGTTTCAAACTTGATGTGATACACAATACCATTCAGAACTCCAATGAAAGACAAAGTTCTACTGACAAACTTAAAACATGTCAATTTCCTGTGGAGCCTAAAGATAAAGCGTCTTTTGTACTGAAGAAGCCAATTCTTGCACTACAAGCAACATAAGAGAAAAAGTTCCACCAGCTCAACGAATTGGAGGAATTTCACAATCAGCCTTTTGAGGATGCCAAATTGTGCAAAGAAAAGGGCAAGAAAAGACATGATGAGAAGTTAGTGAGCATACAACTGGAACCAGGGCAGAAGGTACTGTTAAACAAATCAAGGGTGAAATTCTTCCCATGAAAGCCAAAATCACGGTGGTCAGGTCCATTTGTGATCACCAAAGTTTTACCAGATAGAGCCATTGAGATACATGATCCTGACGCTAACAAAACTTTCAAGGTTAAAAACAAGCGTGTCAAGCACTACTGGGGAGAATCATTTGAGAGACAAAAAGAAAGTGTTACACTTTCAGATCCAGCTTAACGTTCGAGAAGTCACGTCTGGCTGACGACTCTAAACTTAGCACTAGTAGGGAGGCAACCCATGCAATTTTTGTATATATTATGATCTGGTGTGTTTTATTTTTGTATGTTTAATTTTTGCAGATTTAGTCATTTCAAGATGGAAGAAGCTCTCGCAAATCTTCGCAAGCAATTTCCTTCTCTCCCTCAAAAATCTCTGATGAAAGTCTACAAAGCTCGCTTGGAACGGATGAGATTACTGATGATCAAAGGTATTCCTACTGACATTCGTTGGTTAATTGAAGCACGGGTCCGATTGGCAGGTGAGTTTTCGGACTCTTTTATTTCACATCTGCCTGGCTTAGGAAAGAGCACATATGCTAAAAAGAGAAGAGCCAAAAGAATGTGTGTTTGTTATAAATGTGCTCGCATGTTTTGTAATACTCGTTGTCGTTCTTTAGGAATGGTGTCCGATAACCGCGAAGATAAGATTAACTTCATTAGGGATGGCTTGAGTAAGGAGTCTTTGGATGACATATCTAAAACTCTTGAGACGCATCCCAGTGGATGTGTGTATCATGAAATTCGCATGTTATATGCACAATTCCAAAAGGAAAGACAACTGTTAAGTCTTGGGAATCTGACTCAAAAAGATCATGTTTGCCAATTTATAAGAAAATTGGATGGGAAGCTTGACCCTGACGCATAGACGTCAATCAAGCCGTTACTTTTCTTGTAAATATTATATCTTTTTGTCTTTTCTTAATAATTGTGATTTGTTTTGTTATTTTTCTTTTGTTTTCTCCGACAGGATCCAGACCTTTTTGACTATCATGATATTATTTCGCTACTAATCATCATTTGGAAGATACTTGTGCTATTTTTACTCACCCTTTTCAGGTACTATAAATTCAGCCCGTCATTGCACTTTTGAAGGCATCCAGAGTTGAGAAAGAAATACATAAAAAAAATATGGAAGCCACTTCAAGAAGACGAGTTGAAAACATCTGTTTGTTTTGCGGTAGTAGTGTTGGTGTTAAGCCACAATACGTAGAAGCAGCACAAGAATTGGGTCGAGTCTTAGCTGCAAGAAATATGCACTTAATATATGGCGGAGGCAATCTTGTACTTTTGGGGATCGTTTCAAAGGCCGTACAGGAAGAAGGCAGTCATGTTTTGGGAATCATCCCAAAACCCTTGGCAGAGGCAAATCTTATTGAACCATCAAACGGAGAGGAACTGATCGTGCCAGGTATGTCTGAATGACTGGTAGAAATGATTAACCGTGCTGATGCTTTTATTGCTTTGCCAGGTGGCTTGGGTACATTGGAGGAAATTTTTATAGTTCTATCTTGGGCGAACCTGAACATACACCAGAAACCAATTGGGTTGTTTAACGTTGATGGATTTTATGATTTTCTTTGTGTATTTCTTGATGATGCCCGGAGAAATGGGTTCATGTCAAAACCTTTGAAAGAACTCCTCTTTACTGCCAGAACTGCTCCGGATCTAATAGACCAACTCTTAGCCTATAAACCACAAGTTGACCCTATCCTTTCAAAGATAAATTGGTCTGAAGACGATCGTGGTAAGAGGCATCGTGTTAATCTGAATCTTAACCTTTAATTTCTTGTAGAATTTCAGCTAACCAGGTACTACCTTCTAAACTCTTCTTCTACTGTTTAAGACATTGGGGACAATGTCTCATTTAGGTTTGGGGGAGGGAATTAGTTGATCAGTACTTTTTTTTAGTTTGTGTGTTGTTTTTATTTTTAGTCCAAAATTTTTCGAAAAATAAAAAAAAATTGAAAAATTTTCAAAAATTACAAAAATATTTTGCGTTTTTGTGTTCTTATTTTGACTAAAAGGGTGAAATTGGTAAGAGACCACTCCTGAGACGTATCTCAAGCCTATTTTCGAAATAAGTTAATTTTTGTTTATTTCCTTTTGAATTATGTAATTTGTGAATTCTCCATCAAACGGACTAAAATGGATCTTCATATGCTCAGTTGACAAGTATTATCAACATATATAGTAACATACGGACATGAGCTAAAATTGAAAAGTTTGTAATATTCAGTGCTCTAGTTTAATTGGAGGAAGCATCTCAAAAAGCAGTGGAGTAAAAAAAAAAAAAAAACGTATGAGATCCGAGTTATTAAGTCAGTAAGGGTGTTTTAACACCTAGTGCCCTAAAACCAACTGGTTTGGGAGTCACTGGCCCAAAGCTCGTTACATGGATCAAAGATGCTAAATATATATATATATATATCTGAAGTCTGAGTAATTAAGTCCGTAGGGGTGTTTTAACACCTGGTGCCCTAAAGCCAACTGGTTTGGGAGCCACCGGCCCAAAACTCGTTACATAGATGGAAGATATTATATATAAATAAAAAAATAAAAAAAAATCAGAAAAATCAGAAAAATTATTCCATTGCTGCAAAAAAGGTGTGAAGTCTGATAGAACTTTAGGACAAAAATATTACTCTCTTATCAACTGCACTTATGACTGTTGTGGGCAAAAATGAGTTGTTTAATATTTTGTTGGCTGTGTATATGAAGAATGGTAAAAATAATCGGAGAATTTACTTATTCAGTAATTTAGAAAGAAACAAAACAACTAGTAACTTGGAGTAGAAGTTTCACCTGGTTAGTCACTAACATCTTTATTCTCTTTTCGCTTGTCTTTTTGCTTTTGTGTGCATTAGTTTCACTATCTTTTTACTTTTGTAAAATGTTTGTGGGTATCATTGCTGTAAACCCTCACGAGACTACAACTCGTCCACTAAGGACACCTAGGGGTTTAAAGGCTTGTTGCATACGCTAAATGCAACCGTGATCCCTACGAAAGTGGCTTAGTTAAATTTTATTATGTTATTTTATTTTATGTTTTGCGCAAGGACTAGCAAAATGTTAGGTTTGGGGGTGTGATGAGTGGTAAATCTATCACTATTTCCCACTCATTTAACCTAATATTTTGTATAGTTTCTTGAGTTTTGTGAATATTTTGATGTGTTTTGTGTTATTTTGTAGATAAATAAAGTTTCAGGACATTCTGGAGGTGATTTGGGCCAAAACTGTGAAAATTTGACGAAAATGGCATTTTGGTAAATTTTCGTGTCGCGATGCCTAACGTGCGCCGAACAGTGCTAACGTGCGCCGGGTCCACAAATCAGAATTTGAGAAAAGTTTGACTTTGCTAACGTGCACCGTGCCGCGTGTCACCATCACAGCCGATCTGCTAAAATTCATCGTGTGACGTGTCAGCATCCTACGGTGCCGATATATCTGCCACGTGTCACAATAATTGAGTCTCAACCACTCTGCCACGTGTCACCTTATCACCTTATCCGGAATCTTCAACCGACGAACCAGAACGTGCCACGTCGACATATCTGGCGTAGCGACGCGGGCTTGGCGTCGCGACGCCGGACCCCTACTGACCCCTATAAATAGAGCGCGAAATTCCAGTTTCAGTTGTACCACTCTCTCTCATCTCTTTGATGTAAAGAGGGAGTTTCTCTCTCTACTTTCTTTTAATTTTTAGTTTTTAGTTTTTAGTTTTGTAATTAATTTTAATTACATTTTGTAATAATAGTTTACTTGTTTTTTACTTTTTACAGTTTTTACTATTTACCATGAGGAGGTAACTTCCCCAGCTAGGATGAAAGGTAATTCTTTTACTATTGCTATTTAGATTAATCTCCCTTAAATATAATATATTCACTATTTAAAATATTGACTTAAAAAGGATACCGCCAGATTGGTCAGTTGGTAATTCATTTTAATCTGGTTTAAACCGGACTAATCAAGGATACCGCCAGATTGGTCGGTTGGTAATTAAACTTTCTTACCGTCTATATGGCAGGTTCATGGACAAATCTTTTTACCGCCTTAATGGCTGGTTGGACTTAATTTGACTTAATCAGGATACCGCCTATATGGCTGGTTGGTAATGTTATCACAAGTTTATATATTATATTATGGGAGATATCTAAATTAGTAGTAGTAAAAGTAATTCCTTTTACCTTAGCATTTTATTTTATTGTAATTTACTTTCAGTATTTACTTTACCGCATTTTTACTTTATGTCTTTTATTTTCAAGATTTTACTAGCCCTATTTATGTGTTGTAACTAAATTAGTTATCTGGGGTTGTGATGACTTTTAATATCACCGGTTTATAAGGGCTTATTTTATAGTTTGGGTAATTTAAAGGTTTACTTATTAAGTCTTAAGCTTAATGCTTCTTGTTGTATTATCACCAATAAGATTGATGTGGTAAATCTAAAATGAACTAGACATAGGGATTTTAGGTTTCAGCCTTAGACTTAATAGCCCACGATCTTCCTTGAGGATAGATAACCCTTTAATAGATTTCCTTACATGATAGACATATACCTGTCGGGCGGGGGTAGTCATAATTGGAACTTAAACTTAATGAATCCAGATAATTTGGTTGACATAGACATATAGTTCAATTGGGTTAAACTGGGTATTTGCGTCTGACCATCGACAGAGGCTTTTGCATAATTTAGTGTTCTAGGTTAGTAAACTGATTTATTACACAAACATAAAATAATAACTTCATCTTTTAAATCATATTGGAAGAAATCACAACCCTAGATAGTTTTTAATATTGAATTTTCTTAAATCTACTTTCGAACAATTTTATTTACTTGTTTTTAAATTTAGAATCGTCATCATTTCAAATCAATCAAACAACTTGTTAGATATTAGTAATCATTTGACCTCATAAAATTAATAGTTTAGATATTAAGTCCTCGTGGGATCGATATTTTTATACTACTTGAACGATATGTGCGCTTGCGTTATACGTGTGTGTTTACGTCGGTCACCCAAGACGCCAAGGCCCAATTAGGAATCACCCTTTGCCAAAATCAATTTAGGCCCATTAGGCCAAATTAAATTATTAAAGGCCCAATTATCATAATTTGGACTTTATGGAAATTATTTTAGGCCCAATTGGATCCAACCAATTATCATAAACCAAACTTGGCCCAACCAAGCCCAATTACAATAATTAAATTGATACATTATTCCAAATTACATATTAATTCATTTAAAGTGCAATTAACAGAATTAATTAATCTAGTATTTCCAAAACACTAATTAATCTAATTAATCATGCTTAACATCTAATTCATGTGCAACACAAATTAAAGCACAATCAATTCATTCCAACATGCTTCACACTCACGGCAATACATGAAATTAACATCCAATTTTGATTTCAATCTAATTAAATCAAAAATTAACATTTAATTTCATGTGAATCAACATATCTAATTGTCTAATTCAAAAATTAACCATGAGCTCTCCTAGGGTAGTAATCGGCCAAGCATGGATTTTGGGAATTTTTGATCTAATCAATTTATCACAAAATCAATGATGTACAAATCCAATTAAACATCATACAAGCTCAACCAAACCATCAATTTAAGAAAATACATACTCCAAGCATAAAATCCCAAATTAAAGTTTACAAACCCTAGAAATTAAATCAAGCTTAGATCTCGCCCTAATACCATTGTAAGTGTCCTAGACATTCCACGGGGATCCCTAAGCGTGATTAGTGTGTGAATAAAATCAAAAATAAGTTGCGGAGGACTTACATTGATCGGTTGAGTTCAAAAATTTTCATGAATGTCGAAGCTTCCAAGCTCATGGGTGAGTATCCCTATCACCTTCATTTGATTCCCATATGTGCTAACAAGAACAAATGGAATAAATTTTATCTCCCAAGGAGAAGCAAATTTACCCAGAAGAGAGGAAGCACTCGGCCAAAGCAGTGGCCATTCGGCCTGGTGCGCATGTCAGAGAGCATTCTTCATAATAAATAAATTGGTTCTCGCCAAAATCCAAAAGGAAGAAGCCAATTTCCATTTTTAATTCAGGAGGCCAATTCGGCTTAATTAAAAGAAGAAAGACTGAGAGCAATTTTGCTCATCTTTCATTCGGCCTTGTTTTTGGAGAAGTCAATGGCCATTAAATGAAAAAGCAAAAAGCAATTCTTCAAAAGAAAAGCTATATAGCTTACTACCAATGCCAAGAGATGATAATGGCCCCACGGCCATTAAAGGAAAAGAGATGATAATGGCCCCACGGCCATTAATTGATAATGAATATATATAAAATTCATTAATTATCAATTTTAGTTGGTAGGTTTGATGAGTTATTAAAATCCAATTCAATATCCCAACAACTTCCATAAAAAATGACTAGTTGATATAAGTGAGTGGGTCCCACCACTTTGAATTCAAAATTCAAATTACTTATACAACATACTTCGGGCTCAGGTTCGTTTAATCCGATTAAACGGGTTTTCCGTCGCGACATAATTAAATCTAATTTAATTAAATAATTATGTCTCGCAAAATTATTATTAAAGTCGCTTACGAATTAATTCTAAATTAATTCGTTCACACGAATTAAAATCCAATTTTAATTACACATTGAAATCTAATTTCAATAATATATCTAAAATATTATATTAGCCAAATTAAATAAATTAAATAGTAAAATCTAATTTAACTATTAAATTTATTTTACCGATTAATTCCAAATTAACAGCGTTCTCTCCTCTCGACAAATTTAATCCCATATAAATTCTCGACGCAATTAATCCCACATTAATTCTTTCTCTAATAATTAATCCCAGATTAATTCTTGCCGTAATTAATCCCTGATTAATTTTCTCTCTCTTAATTAATTCCAGATTAATATTTTCGAGTCAAATATCATCGGTGAATCTTTGGGATGCGACCCAAGAGATCCCTGGATATGTTGGCATTAAATTCAGTCATCAGACTATCTGAATACGTGCGTACCCGGTACCACGTTCCTACCAATTTACAAGACATGGTTGGCTTCTAGCAAAACACCGTGCCTACCCAATTCTCCAGAAATATTCTTCCACGGAATACATGATCTTTGTCAGGCGTAGTATACGTAGTATTGCGTATTATGATCCAGTATCGGATGTCACATGCTAGGCCTAAGGCTGGAGTTGTGTCTGCCCCGTACGAAGCATAAATCGGATCACTATCAACTAGTTTCTTTATGATCGGAAAGTCATGCCTAGTCATACTTCCCCGATGGCTATAGCACTTAGAGTACCAGTTTTGTATCCCTGCGTGATCATCATCTCCATATGACTGAAGTGATACTTCCATTTTGACATCACACCCAATACACTATGATTCTCAGTATACCCAGAAGAGGCGTACACAGAACCTGTTAAAGCCCTGGACGACCAAAACCAAAGTATACTGATTGTCACAAGAATTAGCGATGCAAGTTTCAGGTTAAGACCAAATACACCTACCCTGATTCGGATTCCCATAGACACATATTCATACTACCAATGGGATTCCGAGGGGTCTATCTAGAGGGAAGTTGTTTCCGTACCATCGGTAAACAAAACCTCCTATTACACTTGCATGAGTATCTAATACCCAAGTATATGAGAACTATACCGTTACGCTTCCATAACACGCACAAGTGTAATACTAGCCCATTTCACATTATCGATGTCCAGTCTCGATAATACTACGACTAAGGATATTTAATGATTAAAACTTGTGGATTAATACTGTCTCATATCTTATTAATCCGGAACTAATCATAAGGACTTTTATTATTTATATATCCGAGTAATCTAATTACAAATGATAAAAGAGCAATTTCCTTTGTCACATAGTTAATTTGTACAACAACACCATGTTATGTACAAATAGTGATGCTATGGGTCATAATTTTCCAACAGTATTTGTAATATTTTCATTAATTAACAAAATGGAAATCTTTATTATACGTGTCTTACATAAATTATTTGAATCATCAAACACTTAATAAAGCCCTTGGAGTAATAAGATGATGGCTTCCACGCCTTATGAGAATCATTACTCTCAAACGTTCCTAGTCATAGTTTTGTGAATAATTTGGGCGTTCACAAAGCGGAGATACTAGCATGATGATATGATATGCCCTTAAGTGGGGTAGCCGATCTCATAGGCTACTAGCGGAGATCCGTCCGCTTGGTGTATCACATGGATGCATGAGTTGCTCGTGTCCATCAAAATGACCGCCGAAAGTTTTCACTTGGAGTGTTTATCCCATGTGTCTGTGAGAACTTTCATGTATCGATTGTATGACTAGTCCTTAGACTTGAGGTCTTTACAATCTTATGTGTGGATCAAATAACAAATGACCCAATCTTATGATTGGGTCATTTGTTGAAACACATGAAGTTTGTAAAGATACAACAGAGAATCGCCACTCTCTCGGATAATATTTTCTTATAAGAGTAGTATTCCAGTTCGCGGGTTGATATGTGTGATCAGTGCTTGAGACTGTGGCCGCAACGGAAGAATTATGTGAGATTCTTGGGTTAGCATGATTCATGACACTATCAACATCATACCTTTGACTATATGGGTAGACACTTTCCATACCCTAGGTCAAACGGTGGGGATACAGTGAGGCGATAGACCGTATCATATGTAAATCGCATACAGAATGAGTATATATATTTCCTTTTCATTTGGGGGGCCTTGGCATGTTGCTAGATGTCAACCTTGGTCATTGAAATCGAACGACCATCTGATCGGAGGATAATTTATGTTCGATTAAATTATCACGATTCATTTCATGTCCAACTTGAGGGGAACCCAAAAGTTCACACACAACAAAGTCGAAATCAATGGTTAACAATGCACAGTACAAATTTAACAGCATATATGATTGTTGTAGGAATTGTTCATAAATGGTTCAATGTGTTTAATTATTGAACAAATCATTTATGAGGTTCCAAAGTGGCTTAGGGATTGGTGAATGATGATATGGGCACTTTGGTAATTGGATAAAAAAATGTGTTTTTTTTATTTGTTTTTAATTCCATTTCGGCCCAAACTCTTATTAGGGTTTTATAATCTCATTAAACCAATATATTAAGATCCAATGGCTAAGATTTAATTAGCATTTATCCCACATCGGATTCTTAATTAATTTTGTTGTCTTTGAGCACTTATATAAACCCAAAGAATTCTTTACAAATTTTTACACCAAAACCTTTCATTCCTTGGGTTTATATAAGTGAACAACTCTAAATTTTAAGAGTAAGCAACTGATTTTGAGGATCGTTAAGTCTAATTGACTAGAGGAATCTCAAGTTAAAAGTTTTGAGGTATTTGCCTAGGCTAGCACCAAGGGAAAAATACCCGTGCACACAAGGCGTAGTCTTGCCGTTGAGTTTTGGCTTTGGTGTGTGCACCTTTGGAGGCCACACACTCGGGTGGCTCTTTGGAACATGGAAGAGCTTGCCAACAGTGGTATCAGCGCGTCATTTTTGTTTTGATTACTTCTCTCTCATTTGAACTCAAAATTGGGTGTGTAAAAGCTCGTTGGAAAGCTAACACCCTGAACTTACTTTTAGGCATAAGTTTTGCATGATTTGGTTAAGATTGGAATTGTGAAATTGCATTTAAGTTTCACGCATCTGTAAAAAATGTGAATAGTAAATTTATTTGAATAAAATAAAATGAAATATCTTAATTAAATATTAATCAAAGTTATTTAATGCCTAAAATAATTCCAACATATTAAAACTCATATGCTTGATGATTCTATATATGATTAGAATTGGCTTGATTATTTTAGGGTGCAAGTATCTAGAGTCTTTCTAAGGAAATAAAGAGTGTATTGCTTATCCCTTAGCTAAGTAATTATTCCATGATGAACTTAGAGATTTATTACCTTTAAGGCCAATAAATATAAATCACTTATTTATAATAAAAGACAATATATAAGATACAAGTGGGGTGGGACCAAGGCGTTGATAAAACTTTCCAAACTAAAGTTAATTTAACCAAAGATATTACTAGAGTTAGATAATGATTTGGTGTCTTCCTTCACTCACTACCTTTTTATAGCGAAAAGGAAAAGTTGTGAAGACATCTAGATAATCATTTACTCAAATCTTACCTTAAAGCATATTTAAAGTGTTGGACTAATTTGGAGGATCTATTGTTTATTCCTGTCACCAAGGCAATAAGAGCCTATGAGGTAAGGGTATTTAAGAGAGTTTGCTCCACCCTCCCTCTGGGGAATTTTCAATGGAGGAATCCATTTGACATTTATTCACTTAAACTTGCTAAAATCCTCAATAATAATTTAAGTCTAAAATTTGCCTCCCATTGTAAAGTATAGACCCAAAGGGCTTAAACCGTATTGGCAGGACTAGGCTTTACCAGACTGACCAATACCAATTTGTCCCTAAATCGTACTATTGACAATGGTTTGACTTTTCTGAGTCATAAGACGCAATGACCCTTAGGCGTGGTCTTATAACTTAGTGGCAAAGATTGGGTGTCCACAAGGACTAGCATAAGCTATGGCATGTTTGATTGCCCAACCCAATGATCAAGGAATTGTGATTTATATCATAAATTGGTTAGGAACCTACCTAATTATCGTATTTTATAACAACCGACCCTAGTCGGAGTTGTGAAATGATGATAATGGGATCCTTGCCCATAAGAAATCCATCATATTAGGGTTGATGTTATTTACTTAAAATTTTAAAAAAATTGAGTGGGAGCAACTTCATAATATTAAAAGCCCATGTTATTATGAAACATTAATGAAAACATATTCCTAATTTTAACATTCTCTTTTAACAGGTGGGTTAAAATATTTCACAAACATTCAAATGGCAAACATAATATCACTTCGTTCCATCCTTGATGAGCATAAGCTCAAAGGGGACAACTACAATTACTGGTTTAGAAACCTTAAAATTATCTTACGACAAGAAAAGATTTTCTATGTTCTTGAAAGACCATTTCCCCCTGAACTTGCAGAAGATGCTGACCAAAATACATTTGATACTTGGAAGAAACACATCGATGATGTTGAGCAAGCAGTTTGCATAATGCTTGGCTCTATGTCGGACGAACTTCAGAAAGCTCACGAAATATGGATGCTCAAACCATCATCTTTCACTTGAAAGAGTTCTATTTAACTTCCGTTCATACCGTGAGATTCCAAGTGTCATGTGACTTATTCCAAATAAGGTATAAGGAAGGATCTGTTAGTGGACATGTGCTTAAGATGATTGGCCACATTGAAAAATTGGCAAACCTCAGGTTCATCATGGATCATGAGATAGGTCACAATCTAATTCTTCAGTCCTTACCAAAAGACTTCTCTAACTTTATTATGCAGTTTCATCTGTCTAATAAAGATGCTACTTTAGCATAATTGCACAATCTGATAAAGCAAGCAGAGAAGGACTTGAAACCAGAGCTTAAAACCTCCATCACACTTACAGGTACAGACCTGAAGCCACGAGGCCCAAAAAAAAATAAGGGCAAGGCCATGACTCCAGATCACTTAAAACCCAATGGTAAGGTGGAAAAGAAAAAGGGAAAGTGGAAATGTTTCTTTTGTGGAAAGAAGGGTCTTTGGAAGAAAGACCGCAGATCCTTGAAAGCAAAGGAAGCTAGGGAAGCCCAAGAGGCCAAAAAGCCCAATGCTTCAGGTATGTTGTATATGATTGAACTATATTCTCAAAACTCTGAACCTTCTACTTGGGTGCTTGACACTGGTTGTGGGACTCACTCGTGTAACAATGTGCAGGGCCTGAGAAACAGTAGGAGACTCCGTCATGGGGAGGTTGACTTACGCATGGGTAATGGAGCAAAACTGGCTGCATTATACGTAGGGAATTATTCATTAGTTTTGCCGAATGGTTTAGTTTTAGACTTAGAAGATTGTGTTTTTGTACCTTCTCTAGTAAAGAACATCATTTCAATTTCTTCTTTATGTAATAAAGGCTTTTCATGCCTAATAAGTTGTAATGAATGTTCTATTTATTTCAATGAAATAAAATATGGAGATGGTATTTTGAATAATGGTATCTATGTCTTACAAACTAACAAAGAAGGTTCAACCTCTAATATATACAATGTTAACTCGAATAATCTCAATGAATCACTTCTATGGCACAGTCGCTTAGGTCATATCAATGAAACAAGATTAACTAAGCTACATAAGGATGGGTATTTCAGACCCTTCAAATATGAACCTTATGGAACTTGTAAGTCATGTTTACTTGGTAAAATGACCAAATTACCATTCAAAGGTAAATGACATCGTGTAGCAGAGACATTAGAACTCATACACTCTGATGTATGTGGACCAATGTCAGTCATCGCTAGAGGTGGATTCTCTTACTTCATTACCTTTATCGATGATCACTCGCGATATGGGTATGTGTACCTTATGCGGTACAAATCTGAAGCCTTTGAGAAATTCAAAGACTTCAAAGCTGAAGTAGAAAACCAGCTTAATAAAAGTATTAAGTCACTGAGGTCTGACCGAGGTGGTGAATACTTAAGCGACGAATTTCAAGATTACTTGAGAGAAAATGACATTATTTCCCAGAGGACTCATCCGGGAACTCCACATCTTAATAGGGTCTCCGAAAGGAGAAATCGAACATTATTAGATATGGTCTGATCATTGATGCCAGCCACGGATCTACCTCTTTCATTTTGGGGTCTTGCTTTAGAAACTGCAACACTACTACTAAACCAAGTTCCTTCCAAGACTGTTAGTCAAACACCATATGAGTTATGGTATGGGAAACGTCATAGTCTTAGTTATCTAAGAGTTTGGGGATGTGACGCATATGTTAAGCTCACACAAACTAACAAATTGGATGATATGGCAATTAAATGTAAGTTTGTAGGATATGCCTTGAATTTAAGAGCATATGTGTTCTACGTCCTAAATGAACAAAAAACATTTGTCTCACGAAATGCTAAATTTATAGAGAATGAATTCCTTCTCAGGAAATATAGTGGGAGTAGACGTGACCTCGATGAGGTACGAGAAGAACAAACTAACATAGAACTAAACCCCAGTCCCCTCAAAAAGGCAGCGACGAAACAACCACAAGGTTATGAACTTAGAAGGTATGGTAGAGAAAGATATGAGCCTGAAAGATATGGTTTCCATATTGATGAGGAACATGATCAGGTCATTGATAATGACGATCCCACCAGTTATGACGAAGTAATGCGTGACATTGATTCAGTCAAGTGGCTTGAGGCCATGAAATCTGAAATAGACTCTATGTATCAGAATCAAGTCTGAGACTTGGTGGATGCATCTGAAGGGATAAAACTCATGGGCTACAAGTGGATTTACAAGCGTAAAACTGATGCAGAAGGAAACATCCAAACCTATAAGGCTAGGTTGGTGGCGAAAGGTTATAGACAAATCCAAGGAATTGACTATGGCGAAACCTTCTCGCCTGTTGCAATGATAAAGTCCATTCGAATTTTACTGGCACTAGCTGCACACTTTGATTATGAGATTTGGCAGATGGATGTCAAAATATCTTTCCTTAATGGGAACCTCGTAGAGGAAGTCTATATGACACAACCTGAGGGGTTTGCATCTAAGGATGATCATAATAAAGTATGCAAGCTTAAACGATCCATTTATGGACTCAAGCAAGCCTCCAGAATTTGGAATATACGATTTGATGAGACAATCAAAGAATTTGACTTCATAAAAAATGTAGACGACCCTTGTGTTTACAGGAAAAGTAGTGGGAGTGCTGTTGTATTTCTTGTATTATATGTCGATGCCATATTAATCATCGGGAATGATATTCACATGATGCAAGCCACCAAGCAATGATTATCTCAGAATTTCTCCATGAAAGATTTGGGAGAAGCAGCCTACATCCTCGGCATTAAGATCTACCCTAATAGATCTAAGAGGTTGTTAGGACTTTCTCAATTTACATACATAGATAAAGTTTTGAAAAGATTCAAAATGAAAGATTCCAAAAGATGTAATTTACCTACTTATCATGGAATGAAATTATCTAAGGAGCAATGTCCACATACTCATTCAGATAGAGAGCGTATGAGTAGGATCCCTTATGCTTCAGCAATAGGATCGATCATGTATGCCATTCTACGTACAAGACCTGATGTCTCTTATGCTCTTAGCATAACGAGCAGGTATCAGGCAAATCCTAGTGAGCAACACTGGGTAGCTGTCAAAACAATCCTCAAGTATCTGAGAAGAACTAAGGATGTGTTCTTGACATACAGAGATTGTTTTGAGATGAAAGTCATTGGTTACTGTGATGCGAGCTTTTAGACCGATAGGGATGACAGCAGATCACAAATAAGATATCTGTTTACTTTGAATGGCGGAGCTGTCAGTTGGAAAAGCTCAAAGAAGTCAACTACAACGGACTCCACCACTTAAGCCGAGTATATTACAGCATCTGAGGCAGCTAAAGAAGCAGTCTGGATAAAGAATTTCATCATGGAGCTGGAAGTGCTTCCCTCGATAAAGAATGGCATCACGATGTACTGTGACAACACGGGCACCATTTCTCAATCAAAAGAACCAAGGTCCCACCAGAAATCCAAGCATGTACTCAGGCGATTTCATCTCATCAGGGAGATTGTTGAGAGAAAAGAAGTTATATAGAGAAAATACCCACAGAAGATAATTTTGTAGATTCTCTGACTAAAGGGCTGACTCAACAAAAGCATGATAGGCACACCCGAGAGTATGGTGTCCATATTCATACTAGTTGGCTATAGTGCAAGTGGGAGATTGTTATGGATATGCCCTATACCCAACTTGTGGATGGGCTATATGTACATGTATTTGTAATATTTTCATTAATTAATAAAATAGAAATCTTTATTACACGTGTCTTACATAAATTATATGAATCATCAAACACTTAATAAAGCCCTTGGAGTAATAAGATGATGGCTTCCACACCTTATGAGAATCATTACTTTCAAACGTTCCTAGTCATAGTTTTGTGAATAATCTGGGCGTTCACAAAGCAGAGATACTAGCATGATGATATGATCCGCCCTTAAGTGGGGTAGCAGATCTCATAGGCTACTAGTGGAGATCCTTCCGCTTGGTGTATAACATGGATGCATGAGTTGCTCGTGTCCATCGAACTGACCGCCGAAAGTTTTCACATGGAGTGTTTATCCCATGTGTCTGTGAGAACTTTCATGTATCGATTGTATGACTAGTCCTTAGACTTGAGGTCTTTACAATCTTATTTATGGATCAAATAACGTTGATATTCTCCTTCTCCAGTTCAAAAGATCCGGTCATAAGGGTATGATTGGGTCATTTGTTGAAACACATGAAGTTTGTAAAGATACAATAGAGAATCGCCACTATCTCGGATAATATTTTCTTATAAGAGTAGTATTCCAGTTCGCGGATTGATATGTGTGATCAGTGCTTGAGACTGTGGCTGCAGCGGAAGAATTATGTGAGATTCTTGGGTTAGCACGATTCATGACACTATCAATATCATACCTTTGACTATATGGGTAGACACTTTCCATACCCTAGGTCAAAAGGTGGGGATACAGTGAGGCGAGGGACCATATCATATGTAAATCGCATACACAATGGGTATATATCTTTCCTTCTCATTTGTGGGGCCTTGGCATGTTGCTAGATGTCAACCTTGATCATTAGAATCGAACGACCATCTGATCGGAGGATAATTTATGTTTGATTAAATTATCACGATTCATCTCATGTCCAACTTGAGGGGAAACTCAAAGGTCACACACAACAAAGTTTAAATCAATGGTTAACAGTGCACAGTACAAATTTAACAGCATATATGATTGTTGTAGGAATTGTTCATAAATGGTTCAATATGTTTAATTATTGAACAGACCATTTATGAGGTTCCAAAGTAGCTTAGGGATTGGTGAATGACGATAGGGACACTTTGGGAATTGGATAAAAAAAAATCTGCGTTTTTATTTTATTTTTTTATTTGTTTTGAATTCCAATTCGGCCCAAACTCTTATTAGGGTTTTATAATCTCATTAAACCACTATATTAAGATCCAATGGCTCAGATTTAATTAGCATTTATCCTACATCAGATTCTTAATTAATTTTGTTGTCTTTGGAGCACCTATATAAACCCAAAGAATTTTTTACAAATTTTTGCACCAAACCTTTCATATCTTGGGTTTATATAAGTGAGCAACTCTAAAGTTTAAGAGTAAGCCACTGATTTTGAGGATCCTTAAGTCTAATTGACTAGAGGAATCTCAAGTTAGAAGTTTTGAGGTATTTGCCTAGGCTAACACCAAGGGCAAAATACCCGTGCACTCAAGGCGTAGTCTTGCCGTTGAGTTTTGGCTTTGGTGTGTGCACCTTTGGAGGCCACACACTTTGGTGGCTCTTTGGAACATTGAAGAGCTTACTGAGTTCGAGAAAAGCTTTTAGATTGGAGGGATGACTGGAGGAGTCTTCAGTTCAAGTAAGTTTTTTTCTTTCTTTATTTTAATTAGAGTTCTTATGATAGTTAGCATGTTTAGGTTTATGTTCTTTGCATGTTTTTTGAGTTTTTATGCTTAGAATATATAGTAACATGCCTAGGCTTGTAGAATAATCAAAACAAATGGGTTTTGGGCAAAGGGATAACGGCATCATAATTTTTAACTTTCCGCTGCGCACTCGCGGCCGCTTCCCAACATCACCCTATAGCAGTACAACCCCTGATCTATAATGAAAATTGTCTTCTCTTCATTCTCGGGGAATATTTTGATTTGATTGTATCCCGAGAACGCGTCTATAAAGCTTAGTAACTAATGGCAAGCTGTTTAATCCCCCAACTTATCCACTTTAGGAAGTGAAAAACTATCCTTTGGGTAGGCGTTTATCAACTTATCCACCTCTGCATGTATAACTTTATACCGTTCCCGATTGAAGACCCTCAACTTTTGCTTCACCGGCTTATGATTTTGGTTTATTGATAGGCGGTGCTTATGACCCGAGGATCTATCCCGGGCATATCTATGTGGCTCAATGTGAAGATATATGCATATTACCTCAGGAACTCAATAAGCTCCATCTTCAGACTTTGTTCCAACCCGACCCTGACCTTGACTATTTTCTCACGACCAAAAAGCTCATCTGAATCTTACTCCTCTCCCGCTCCTCCATACTAAGTAGGGTATTCGGGTCAGGGATGTTGGGTTTCTACGGTCTAACCGGGATCGTTAAAGCGATGAAACATACGTGCGAATACAACAAGGAAGTTACGGAATACATACATTGAGCGGTTGAGCGATGCGATGAAGAACAAAACTTTTCTGCCCTCCTTAGAAGCTCACGATAAAGTGCATATTTTGTCCTCCAAAATTGTTCCATTTTCGGTCCAAGCTCCAAGCTTTTGGGTGGTGATTCCAAGCTCATAAGTGGGTTTCCCTATCACCTTTGTATGTCTCCATTGTGTGCTAGCAGTCTTGATTTTGCAACAAAATCATCATCTTGCTTCTCCTTAGCCCACAGAAGTGGGCAAAACAGAAGAAAACATTCTACCCCTTGGGCGTGAAGATGGAGAGAAGAGAGAAGAGAGAAATGTGTGTTAAGTGTTGGTAGTTAGATGAATTTGTGTATCTAATACACAAATATTGAATTCAAAATTCAATTACCAAATTTTTGGCTTTCCAAAAGTCAAAGGCTTTAAGCCATCCAACAACTCCAACAACTTCCATCACTATTCACTCAATCAAGTGACAAATTGTCACATCAATCAAAGTGACAAGTGATTTGACGCTTGATGTGACTTGCGGGCCGCACTTGAATTCGAAATGCGAGTGCGCTCGTAAACAGTCCCGGGCTCGGGTTCGCTAATTCCAAATTAATGAATTTTCCGTTACGACGTAATTAAATAATTATGCCTAGCAAAATCACTATTCACGTCGCTAACGAATTAATTCTAAATTAACTCGTTCGCCCGAATTAAAATCTAATTTAAATTTCACTTCGAAATCCATTTTCGTATAATATATCGAATATATTATTTTATCGATTAATTCCAAATTAATAGTTTTCTTTCTTTTATTAATATTTTATCCCAGATAAAATATCTCTGTAATTAATCCCAGATTAATTCTCTCTCTCATCTAATTAATCCCAGATTAATTAAGTGCGAGTCATACGTCATCGGTGAATCTTCGGGAAGCGACCCATGAGATCCCCGGATATGTTGGCAGTATATTCGGTCGTCGGACTATCCGAAAACGTACGTACCTAGTACTACGTTTATACCGATTTACAAGACAAGGTTGGCTTCTAGCAAAGCGCCATGCCTCCCCAATTCTCCAGAAATATCCTTACAGGAATATGTGATCTATATCAGGCGTAGTATACATAATATTGCGTATCTCGATCCAGTATCGGATGTCACGTGCAAGGCTTGGGGCTGGAATTGTGTCTGCCCCGTACGAAGCACATATCGGATCTCTGGTAAGTAGTCTCTATAATCGGATAAACATGACCTAGTCATAATATCCCGATAGTTGCAGCATATAAGAGAACGAGTTCCATATCCTACGTGATCATCATCTCCATTATTACTGGAGTGATACTTCCATCTCGACATCACACCCAATACACTACGATTCTCAATATACCCAGAAGAGGCGTACACAGAACCTGTTAAAGCCCTGGACGACCAAAACCAAAGTACATTGATTGTCGCAAGTATTAGCGGTGCAAGTCTCAGGTTAAGACCAAATACACCTACCCTGATTCGGACTTCCATAGTCACATAGTAATACTACCAATGGAATTCCGAGGGGTCTATCCAGAGCGAAGCTGTTTTACGTACCATTGGTAAAACACAACCTCCTACTACACTTGCATGAGTATCCTATACACAAATATATGAGAACTATGCCGTTATGCTCTCATAACGAGCACAAGTGTAATACTAGTCATTTCCGCATTATCGATGTCTAATCTCGATAATACTCTGACTAGAGATATTTAATGATTAAAACTTCGTGGATTGATACTGTCTCATATCATCTCAATCCAGGAACTAATCATATGGACCTTTCATCATTTATACATCTTGGTGATCTAATCACAAATGATAAAAGAGTAATTTCCTTTGTCACATAGTTAATTTGTACAACAACACCATGATCTGTACAAATAGTGGCGCTATGGTCATAACTTTCCAACAATCTCCCACTTGGCCTATAGCTAGTCACTCGAGTATCTTACACCCGAACTATGTACGGTTCACTCAAATTACTGAGAAAAGACTTTCGTCAGCGGATTTGCATGACTATCATCTGATGCGATTTATTCGATCATCACATCGCCATGATGTATGATCCGAACGAATCAGATGAATATCGAAGTATATATCTGGATCGTTGATGAGACCATTAATTCTTTAGCCTGCGCTATAGCCTAGCTCAGCTGCTAACAGAACTATATCTAATCTAATTAGATTTATTATCAATCTAGAAGGCTTCTATTGCTGCCTCAGCCGCATCAATAATCCCCTTTGTTGTTTATGCGGTAACAATATCTTGCTTGGAAGATTTCCAGCTCACTGTTCCGTTATTCAAACTTTATAGTACCGTTTTTACGACTTATAGTCGTTTATATCGGTTAGGAAACTTGCAACGGTGAACCTAGTCACTTCAAGTTCGCCTTCTCCATAATATAAGATAACATCCTTAGTTCCTCTAAGATACTCAAGGATGTTCTTAACATCAATCCAATTACTATCATTTGGATTGGCCTGATTGTGACTCCATATGCTAAAAGCATATGAGACACCAAGTCGCATACATTTTTCAATGTACGAGTTCTCAGAGAGTGCTAACAACTTTAAATCTATCCCAGTAGATCTTTATTCCTAGAATAAAGGTTGTTTCTCCCAAGAATTCTACAAAGAATTTTCTTGAAAGCCAAGCTTTCACCGATTGTAATTATGGGAATATCATTTCCAAGAAATGACATATTATCATTATTTAGGACTTTCACTGTCAGTGCGCTCCCACTAACCTCCTTATATAAACAAGAATCATTTTCGTTTTGAATTAAATCATACACCATTATGATTACATCAAAACGACAGTTCTAAGAACGCTATGCTTGCTTGAATCCAAACATGGATCGAATAACCTGAAAACCTTGTTTGCTCATTTTGGTACGAAAAAACTGTCAGGATGTTGTAAACATCCTCCGAAAGGTTTCCGTTAAGGAAACCGATTTTGACGTTCAACTGATATATTTCATAAATGAAACATGCAGCATCAGCAAGCATTATCCAAATGGATTTACCATGGCAACATGTAAAAGGTTTCATCGTAATCGACACAATGTTGATAACGATACCTTTTCGCTACAAGCCTAGCTTTGTACGTTGGTATGTTGCCTTCCACGTATGTCTTCCTTGAAGACTTATATAGTACCAATAGGCACAATGCCTTACGGTACAACAACTAGTGTCTAAACATAGTTGGTATACATGGAATTCATTTCGGATATCATGGCACTTTGCCATAATAGGGAGTCGATACCTTGTATCACTTCCTCATACGTAGTCAGTTCGTATTCCTCAATAAGATTGACATCTTTATGAGGTGAGATCATAAACCCATACCCTAGGTTGTTTTCTGACTCTCTCCGACCGACGCGGTTCTTGTGTATTCGAAGATTACTGGTATAGTTTCATCCTAGATGAACCATATATGTTCCATTAGGACTCGGTGCCTGGAATAGTATTACTCCGATTTTCATCGAGTTTTACTTTCCTCCCACTTACCATTGCATATAGATGTTCCTCTTAGGAAAACCGCATGGTGAACAACAATTACATTGTTCTAATGTGAGTTGTTTAAGTACTATACTTTGCTTTCCTTAGGATAACCAACAACTTAGGCACTTATCCAATTTGGGTTTTAGTTTGGTATCATCCAAACATATGCTTAGCATACCCAAATCATCAGGAATGAGAAAACCTAGTTTCTTTCATGTTCATATCTAATATGAAATCTGTCAAACAAATTTTTATGGAACCTTATTCTAAATAAGTTCTGCACTGTTAATGCGTATCCGTTGAAGGAAATGGTAGCTCAGAGCGACTCATGATTAACCTTATCATGTCCAACAAAATTCGGTTTATCCGTTTGGACACACCGTCAAACTGACGTGTTCCGGGAGGAGTCCTCATTGAAAGAATACTATACTCTTTCAAGTATTTGAGAAACTTATTTCTTAAGTATTTTCATCATGATCTAACCGTGATGAATTTTATACTTTAGCCGATCTGTTTGTCTATTTCGTGTCGAAACTGTAAAAGTTTCCGATTTGTGTTTCAAAAGAAACACATAACCATAACGCGATGCCACATCCGTAAAGGTCACAAAATATTCATATCCACCTCTAGCCTAGCTAGACATGGGCCCACTTGCTTCACTATGAACTAGGGTTAACAGATCGGTGGCATTTTGTACTTTTACCAAGTAAAGGTGTTTAAGGCACTTTGCCCAATAAACTAGATTCGTAGACATTATTTGAATGGAATCAAATCCGTCCTAGTATCCACTATTCGAAAGTGTGGATATACGAGTCTTGTATAAATTGTGTCCAGACAACAATGCCACTTTTAAGTTTCATCTGATCAAATCAGTTTGAGCTATTTGTTTGTCATGTTATATGTTTGAGATTTATTTATATTCAAAATATAAATACTGTTATTCACATCTAATGTGTTTATCTCAATATCATCTTTATAAAATAAAACACTTTAGTGTTCTATAATATAAAGGTATACCCGCAACGGGTTAAACCCTGATATAGAGATAATGTATCTAGTCAAACTAGCTACATTGTAACAGTTTCCTAATTTAAGTACATACCCGAAGGGTAGTTCCTAAACTTAGGTTTCTACGATTAAAACAGCGACTTTCGTCCCGTTCTCAATTCGCAGATTAATCTCATCTGAAGTCAGTATTCTGCTCTCAGCAGATTCTGCACATCACTACATATTTATGTAATGCTTCCAGTATCTAAAATCCAATTTTAATACTAGCAGTGAACATGTTTATAACAAATATATTTGAAGTCGGAGTCTTACACCGTCTTCAATTCCTTCATGTCTGTCTTGTCCATACGACAGTCACGCTTTCGTGTCCCCGTTTGCCATATTTTAGGCAGACATCTTGGGATATGTCATTTATCTTTCCAGAAGATTATAATGATTTTGCCTTTACCCTTTTCGGTACCCCAGAAGCCTTTGGCCAAGCCTTGTCCTTCCGGAATGTCGAAATAAGATGCGCGCCTTGCGCTTCTTGCCTTATTGCAAACTTTGGCTTTAACTCCTTGAGTATAGCCATTAACTCTCCAAGAGTTTACTATTGCAATTTAGTACTTCTAAGATCTAAGAATAGATCTATGAAGATCCTTCAATTTCATTATCATACTCTTAGGATCTAATCCTTAGTTCTGATTAAGAAATTAAGGAGTCTATTTGGCAAATATAATGGATTAAGCACTAAAGTTGTCATTGCATGAATATTCCAAATATCATGCTCTAGTACTTGCTTAACTCCTGGCTGAGGCCTAATATGTTATTTTATCAAATAAAGTAACTTATTAGTTTCCAGGACCATCCTGAAATTTTATTCCCAATTTGAAAAATAAAGTCGTTTAAATACATTTTCACCCAGGATTATGTTTTAAACACTTATCTTTCAATTTATCTTGATTCTAATAGTCCAACTATTTAATCAACGATTTTGGTACTATTTATTATAATGATTACTGTAGTCCAACTATATAATCAAGTATACTATAATTTGTTAATTCAAATATATTGATTACTATAATCCAATTATATAATCAACTATAAATGAAATAGTTTGAATACAGTCCAACTGTTTATTAAAACAACGATTAATTATTAGTCCAACTAATATATCAATGCATATTGACGAAAAATATGAAATGAGCGCATATAGCAAGTTACTAAACGAATATTGCAAATTTAATACTTGCCTCCGACTATTTTTCGGCGAGCCTCTAACCCTCTGTGGAGTACTCGGGAAACCCTGTTTCCTAGTGGGCTAGGATCCCGTTAAATAACACACAATCTTGACTTTGGCCAACATATTGTATGATAATTAACTAGGTAGATCTCTAAGATCAATTGGATCCAATCCAATTCCTAGATCCAGTAGGTGGACATCCAAGTCCGAAATATATATCTTATATATGCCAATATATCCACTATATTGCCTAACCTTTTTCCTCCGAATCAACTAAGCCTTGGCTTTGGCAAAACAAACTTAGTGATCCCAGTTAAGCGGAACCCATTGACCATGGAAAGCTTCGTAATCAATGTCGATAGACAAGAAGTGATCTTGACTTTGGCCAACAAATCACAACTTGGACAAGACACCAATATAGAACAAAGCCTTCATGATTCAAACACATCCTCGACGGACAAAGGTCTTGACTTTGGCTAACAAACCAATGCCAGTCTTGGATCTTGAGTAAGAATCACTCAATGGAAGGAAAAATGCTTAATATTTTGTGAGGGTTTTTCGCGTGAAAATTGGCAACCAATTTATTATCTTTGTTAAGGTCTCATCATTATACACCCTTAAACATGCATTCTAAACACATAATAAGGCATGTAAAATAAAATAATAATGATATGCGGATGGATACTTAACACATTGTTCCTAGAACAAATCTCTCAATTTCCTTTCTCCCGCTAGCACATGTATTACTTCTACCGGTTACATAACACTTCTAAAGAAACGTCATTTACATTGAGGGGAATAGGTGAGAAGAGAAATACACAGAGTCAAAGAGGTAATAGGCTGGACACGCAGGTCTAATTAATAAATTCTAAATTTATTACAATAATTTCCAAAATTGCCCCACCCATCTAATATCCATCCGATATACATTATTCATGCATCACAACCATGTATTCACACAATCATGTTATCAATCAATCTAATCCAATTAATTAATATGATATTAATGACCATCAAATGTTCAAACAACGATTTGATTTTGCGCGAGTCCAACTCGTATTGCGAATAAGTACTCAAAGTACGAATTCTGGAATTAAATTAAACTACAACATTAAATGCAATTTAATTTGTATCTAATACTAATCCATTTATTTAATTCCAAATTAAATATTACACTTTATTAACGAACCTTTACGACTTAGATTCTAAATCTAACCGTTACGGGTCTCAAAGTCCGATTAACATCCAATATTAATTTAATTAAAGTCCAATGGGCTTTTAATTAATTTCTTAAGGCATGGACTTTTGGTCAACATGGGTCAAACCCAATTACCAAAGCCCATTTAAAGGAATCACCCTTATATGCCTAGAAACCAATTTAGGCCTATTAGGCCCAATTAAATATCAAAGGTCCATTAAGTCATAATTGGACTTTATGGATGTGGTTTTGGGCCCAATTGGATCCAACCAATTTGCCTAAACCAATCTTGGTACAACCAAGCCCAATTAGCCCAATTACAACTTTACAAGCCCAATTTCCAAAATAGGCCCAATATAATTAAATTCCAATTTCACAATTTAATTACTCAAAGTGTATTAGCCATAATTAATTACATAAATCAACATTTCTAAAACATCAATTTACAGAACCAATCATGCTTCATCATGTTCAATCCATGTCCAACACAATTGAAACAAATCAAACCCATTTCATGTTATAGTAGTCTCGGCATTTTGGGCATTTTTATGTCCGATTCGAATTAAATTCAATTAAATCCAATTCAAAATTACCCAATTGTTTTCCAACTCATCCAATAATCAAAAACACAAAAAATACCAAGACATTTAGGGCATGTGGTATTCGGCCAAGCCAACCAAAAAGGGAAAAATTAATCCAATCCGTTTTTCATGAAATTGATCCAATACAACTTCAATTAAACATCATTCAAGCATACTTAATCAAACAATTTCATCAAATCATGCTCAACTTCGCTCTGATACCATTGTTGGGTTTCTACGGTCCCGAGGATCGATTAAAGCAATGAAACATACATGTGAATACTCAAAGAAGTTACGGAATACTTACATTGAGCGGTTGAGCGATGCGACGAAGACCAAAACTTTTCTGCCCTCCTTAGAAGCTCACGACAAAGTGCAGATTTTGTCCTCCAAAATTGTTCCATTTTCGGTCCAAGCTCCAAGCTTTTGGGTGGTGATTCCAAGCTCACAAGTGGATTTCCCTATCACCTTTGTGTGTCTCTATTGTGTGCTAGCACTCTTGATTTTGCAACAAAATCATCATCTTGCTTCTCCTTAGCTCACGGCAGTGGACAAAACAGAAGAAGAAATTCTGCCCCTTGGGCGTGAAGATGGAGAGAAGAGAGAAGAGAGAAATGTGTGTTAAGTGTTGGTAGTTAGAAGAGTTTGTGTATCTGATACACAAATATTGAATTCAAAATTCAATTACCAAATTTTTGGCTTTCCAAAAGTCAAAGGTTTTAAGCCATCCAACAACTCCAACAACTTCCATCACTATTCTCTCAATCAAGTGACAAGTTGTCACATCAATCAAAGTGACAAGTGATTTGATGTTTGATGTGACTTGCGGGCTGCACTTGAATTCGAAATGCGAGTGCGCTCGCAAACACTCTCGGGCTCGGGTTCGCTAATTCCAAATTAATGAATTTTCCGTTGCGACGTAATTAAATAATTATGCCTAGCAAAATCACTATTCACGTCGCTAACAAATTAATTCTAAATTAACTCGTTCGCCCGAATTAAAACTAATTTTAATTCCGTGTCTAAATCTAATTTCGTATAATATATCGAATATATTATTTTATCGATTAATTCCAAATTAATCGTTTTCTCTCTTTTATTAATATTTTATCCCAGATAAAATATCTCTGTAATTAATCCTAGATTAATTCTCTCTCTCATCTAATTAATCCCAGATTAATTAAGTGTGAGTCATACGCCATCGGCGAATCTTCGGGAAGCGACCCATGAGATCCCCTGATATGTTGGCAGTAAATTCGGTCGTCAGACTATCCGTAAACGTACGTACCTAGTACTACATTTATACCGATTTACAAGACAAGGTTGGCTTCTAGCAAATCGCCATGCCTCCCCAATTCTCCAGAAATATCCTTACAGGAATATGTGATCTATATCAGGCGTAGTATACGTAGTATTGCGTATCTCGATCCAGTATCGGATGTCACGTGCAAGGCCTGGGGCTGGAATTGTGTCTGCCCCGTACGAAGCACATATCGGATCTCTGGTAACTAGTCTCTATAATCGGATAAACATGACCTAGTCATAATATCCCGATAGCTGCAGCATATAAGAGAATGAGTTCCGTATCCTACGTGATCATCATCTCCACTATTACTTGAGTGATACTTCCATCTCGACATCACACCCAATACACTACGATTCTCAATATACCCAGAAGAGGCGTACACAGAACCTGTTAAAGCCCTGGATGACCAAAACCAAAGTACATTGATTGTCGCAAGTATTAGCGGTGCAAGTCTCAGGTTAAGACCAAATACACCTACCCTGATTCGGACTTCCATAGACACATAGTAATACTACCAATGGAATTCCGAGGGGTCTATCCAGAGCGAACCTGTTTTCCGTACCATCAGTAAAACACAACCTCCTACTACACTTGCATGAGTATCCTATACCCAAATATATGAGAACTATGCCGTTATGCCCTCATAACGCGCACAAGTGTAATACTAGTCTTTTCCGCATTATCGATGTCCAATTTCGATAGTACTCTGACTAGGGATATTTAATGATTAAACCTTCGTGGATTGATACTGTCTCATATCATCTCAATCCAGGAACTAATCATATGGACCTTTCATCATTTATACATCTTGGTGATCTAATCACAAATGATAAAAGAGCAATTTCCTTTGACACATAGTTAATTTGTACAACAACACCATGATCTGTACAAATAGTGACGCTATGGGTCATAACTGTCCAACAAGGGATCGGTGGACTCCACTTCAACTGTATCCTCTTCACTTTCCTTCCTCCTCTGCCTTAAGACATCATAATACACATGGTCTCCTTGTATGTGGCTGCAAAGCTGCTCCTCATCACTTTTTGACTGCCGCATACAACCCTGACCCTCTTCGTGGTCGAGAAATTCAATTTCAAGTAGTAGTTCGACATTGTTGCCATCGGTTTCATCATGAATGGCTCCCCAAAATCACCTGGTAGCTACTCAGACAATCTACCACAATGAAGTCCATTATTATAATATGAATATTTGGGGCTATCCTAATGGTCATTATCAACTATACCCAACCTAGTGTAACAACTATAGATCCCCCAAACCCATACAGTGGGGTAGCATCCTGAATCAAATTGGTGAACTCCACTTCCAGCTCATTCAGGCCTCATTGGATATAATATCCACTTAATTTTTGGGGTCCATCGATATTTTATCTACGTTTGACCCGTCAATATTTTCCTTGATTCTCAGTGCATTATCATTAGGGTAACTCACACCTTGAGCATCCTTCATGTATTTAGGTGCTAACAGTTTTAAGTTGTATATGTATAAGATATACACACAATTTTTTTATGATATGTATATTCAAGCTATATTCATGTACAATATTATGGGCATGTTTAGCAAGTCTATAGTAATTCATGATCACGTTAGCATGACAGCCTTGCATGTAGTCAGTCAGTAAGTGTGTTTAGTAGGTGCATGTCATGGGTTCAGGGTGATGGCTAGGCCGTCTCCTGTCGATCGCATACCCAGATTTACCAGGGTGTGACATAAATAAAGTACAAGCATAACTTTAAAAGATAAGGAACAAAGTTTAAGGGTAATGGTATACCTCTCCGCAACCACTAATCACAAACCAAAAGTTTTTTTATTTCTCTAAGTGCTTCCTTTAATGTCTTGATCTTTAAGTGAACAATTACCAAATCGATGATCTCTAATGGTATCCACACAAGTATATGTATACTTTTATATTATACTGCAAACTTGATGGATGTTAGTCCAAAGATTATAGTTTTAGGGTTTATGTCTTCCACTACAAGTGTATAGATAAAACTTATAGTCTAAGTGCTACACACAAGTGTGTGACCTTAGAACTCTAACCCTAGTAAAAGAAATGAGGATAAGAGAGATGGGTACTGTCAAATTCGTACTTAGACTTAGGGGGTAGGAAAAACACCTCCAAAATGATGTTTATATAGGCATAGGGTTAGCAAAACCCTAACCTAACCTTCCTTAAACATCCTAAGTGTGTATATAATTTGATAATCATATATGATGCCTTCCAAGTAGGGAAAAACCCTACCATCAAATGAAATTTGATTTCCCTCCAAAAATTTATAAAAACGCTTAAAATAGCTCGTCATTGGCTTAAACCAGTTTGACAACTAATTAGTTGTTTTATCCAAATAGTAAGTCATTTTTCCCAAAAAGGTTTGCCGAACTCCGAATGTGATTTTAACCCCGAATCTTTCTATTTCTCATGCTAATAAATCCTAAAATGATTCCCAAACATATAAATATGTTCTACATCATTTCCCTTTCGATTGTAGACTCACATTGTGACCCATTAGGTTTGTTCTCAAGTCAGACATGGAACCGATTGTGATTATTGAAGCTTTTCGTAAATAATTTATGTATGATATATTTCTTCACACAAGATTCAGTGAAGACCTCAAGATTCAGTGAATACCTCAAGTCATAGGATTAACTCATAAATCCTTAGTAAAACACATGGGATAAACATATCTATATGGAAACTCCTTCAGATCAATTCAGTGTACTTATTAATTACCACAAGCACCCATGTGTTATACCAAGTATTCGGACTATACTAGCAGCTTATGAGATCAGCTGCCCCATAAGTGGGTAGTAAAAACATCATTTTAGTTGATCAGGATTATCAATATCCTTATTATTAATAATTCATCGACTATGAATATTTTAGAAGTGATAGGATCTCACAGACCAAAGCTCCATTTGGTTTATATTAATGACTTTTTTTAGACATTTGATCTAAATAATGATAATGAACAATGTGCCTAATAAATAAATATCATTTTATTTCATTCAATATAAGATTACAAGATTATCATTACAGTCTTAATCCAATGGATTTAGGGGCATAATACCAACACATACACCATTATGAAAGATGGTGTCCTAAAACAAGAGCTCATTTACAAAGCTGCAGAACGTGTTATCGGGTAGCGAAAAATGTGGTTTTGCCACAAATGTGCAAAAATAACTTGCGGTACCTCTCCATTATTTGTAGTCGTAGAAAATTGATGTGAATGTTGCTAGCTTGATACTAAGATCGTGATATACTCCCCCACTTCATTCATCAGTGTCCTTGATGATGGTGCAGCTTGGGAGCTTGCTCAAACCGCATATTGTCTTCATTTCTGATTCATCTGAAGGTCTTCAATCTTCAATCATCGTCGTGATTTACTCTAGGTCTTCACATCTAGTTGAATTTTTCCATCTTCAAAGTCCCCATCGCTGAAGCTTGACAAGGACTTTCCGCTGATTCTCTCCTCTTCCAGGTGGTTAATGCTATCATGTATCTGCCTCGTTAAATCCTTGCCAATAAAACCCAATTGTGACAAAATTCGGAGGAAAGAAAATGAGTACAACCCACGATAACCAAGATAATAAAGCTTTATTTAGTCTGATAGCATCTCCACACATAATTGGACTCATAGGATTTCCGCACATGTTTCGAACACCACCCATACACTGGTCAGGCTGCTACTGAGACTCGTCTCATCGAAAATTCATTGGTGAAATCGAGCTTCCTTGAAAAGTTGACTTTGAAGTTGACTTGAAACTCAGTGGCAGTCTTATTGGAGTTCTCCATTGGCTCACATAGTCTCGGTCTCTTCGGCTTCTCTATAACTCAGGTCACTTTGGCTTTTCTGCGGCACTTTTCCATGAGACTTGGGTCTTCTATCACCCAACCAGCACACTTACTCTATACTATCACGAATCACTTTTAGTTTCTACAAACAAAATAAAAGAAGATGACATTACAATAATATTCATGCGTCAATGAATGAGATTACATGTCTGTGTCAGTAACATTATATAAATTTTTATAGTTAATTGGGCACACGATATCGAAACAGAGCAACATCATATACGCTATCGCATATGAGTATTGATTTTTAAATAATGGCTCAAATTATGCACTTGTACATAAGCTCCCACTTTTCCGATATCCTAGCATTATTTGTGGAGCAACTCCACACACGCGATTGTGTATTAGTTTTCATGTCCAATCTCATTCGCAGCTCCATAGAAGCTCTTGTGCATGAGTGCTTCTAATTTCGATTACTACTTTATACACTCTCTTATGTGTGAGTTTTTATTTTCGCTTTCGTAATTTTTCCATAAGTGACGCAATACACGCGAATGTGAATGGGTTCCATTCCGATAAAGCGTCAAAGATCTCAGTTGCTTTGGGTTGTGAATAGATCATTTGTTCTATTCACCCTGGCCCCCTGTCTACCCCTCTACTTATGGCGCTTAGCGCGGTCCACCGGGTCTCTTGAAGACAAACACACACGACCAATTAGTCTATGTTGAGGGATAATTTCTCATGATTTCCCCTCTGGGACAACTATAGTTGCTCTCACATCACTAGCAACTACCTCATTCTCACTATCAATATTAAGGTCATTTGGCTTAATCATGGGCTTGCAAATTGCCCCGATAACCACTTTGGGGATAAATTTATTTCTATCTCGCGTGATAATCCATATCCATGACCATTCTAGGTCATTCTACCTTATGTTTCTTAGGCACCAAGCCAAAACATTTTGTTCCACAGGTGTTCTCAATCACACCAGGGTAATCTTGCCAATGAAATGCCACATCAACTCCTAAGGTCGTTTCATGAGACCTTCTTTGATTTTAGATCACTTTCTCAAAGTAATCGTTGTTCCTAAAATCATTCCAAAACCAAAATCACATATTTAGACCATTACCAGTGTAATAGATATTCAAAATCCCATTACGACCACTCGTAGTCGCGTTATGCCACTAGCATTCTTTAAAACACAATCCATCCAGATGTTTTCTTTCGAAATCATACTCATGTCTCTCCTATTGCTATTCGTGTACAACTATTGTACTATGTTTGAACTTTCGTAAGACACTCTGCCTTTATGTGTAGCTGGTTATCTTACCAATAATATGTCGGCCTATGTCTTCCCACATAGCTGATACATAACCAACACAATGTCTATCGTTTAATGGTTTTTAGAGATACCTGACTCTTTCCAGGTTTGCTTCCCTATACACATTGCATTTTTATGCATAACCTGATGATAAGTCTCTTATGAGGACACCTTCTGAAAGTTGGGGAAGTATAAAGATGAGTGTCGGGAAGGAAATGACCTTTAGGGAACATAACCAAAAGCTGGCCAGACATCACCTATGTCCAATCAACTTTACCTCTAGCCAGAAAAGTCAGTTGTACATTCCTTGAAAACCCTAAATCCGGCCGGACATGACACAACTATCAGCGACTGAGAAGAATTATCGATTACTGAAGTCTAAGAATGTGATTATCTCTGGCCGGACATACAATTCAAGTTATACAGTTGGCTGGACATACCTCGAGGTGTTAGCCCACGTGTAAAATCAAATCAGCTAGAATCACTAGACTAATTAAGTCCGGCCGGATATAAAACCCAAACCCGAAATCTGACCGGACATATTTCAAGCTGTGTATGTCGTTTTGATTGCCAATCACCCTGGATACATTAGAGGAGTATGAAGGATTTTACTCCCTCTTCCATCCCCAGTCTTCTCCATTCTACTATAAAAAATGGAGGATTTAGTGGGAAGAAGGACCTTTTTTAGACTTGGAGACTTTTGGCAAACAAGAAAAAAAATAAAAAGTAAAAAACCCTAACCACAAAAGAAAAAACCAAAAACACCATTTTCCAGAGTTTCCTTCAATCTAATGTGAATCCAGTGTTAACCTAGTGATTAGAGGATCTTTCTGAGCCGTAATCCTGAAAAGTATGACCTGAGGGCCTTCTTTTATTTATTACGATCTGTTTTGTTTTTTCCTGCCATACAGTATATTCGGACGGCTCTAGGTTATATCCAGTCGGACATACACATATTTTACACGTAGATAACACATCTGGTCAAGTTTTTCCTAAGCTAGGCTGAGAGGATATGTACCCATATTTTGTTATATGCATGCTCCTTCTTTTAAATCTGTATTTTTATTATCTTATTTATGCTTAGTTGTTTTTCTTATGTTACGAGTTGTTATTCATTTATGCATGCATAGTTTGCTATACTCTGCTATTTTAATTTGAGATATGTGTATGCTTGTTTTGCTGCTCAAGATGATATTCATGCTATGTTCTGCTTAATATGCAATCTGTGGATGGTGTCCAACCAGAGTTGCTCTACGTCTGACCGACATGTGGTATATCCGGCCAGATGACCCTTGTGGTATATGGGATGGAAACATGGATGTACATTCCATAGCCGATTCTGAATGGACAATAATATGATTCACACTCGAGATACAATGCCATGTAATACTAGAAGATGGCCATTTCGTTATAAATGTGTCTAAAATACTTGTTTACGATATTTGGGTTTGTATATTCATGTTTCCATGTTTCTGGGTTGCGCATCATGTATGGCCTGACTTTAACCAAGTCTGGCCGGAAATGTACTATTATATCCGACCAAGCCTCCTTGAAGCCAGGCCAATTACATGTATGTTTTAGCCTATCTGATTGTCTTCGTAGTATTTTATTTATCATTGCTGGAATTATTATTATTTAATGTCCACCATTTTTTTTTATTTGTCGTTACTATGATCTTGTGCCTTTGAGTTACACGGTATGTCTGGCCAGACTTCTCGCAAGCTTGGTCAAAATTTGAATATTATATCCAGTCTTCTATGGACATGTCTGGCTAACCTCTCCGAGTCCAGGCCCGTGTAATGATTGCCCATATCCATTTCACTACTGTTTTATAAATATTGTAATAATTTATAAATGTTTATTTTATTTGGTGCCTTTATAATTCATGATTGCGCTTTGTATGCTCTTAAATTATTTTGTATGTGATTGCATTATAAGATGTAGGGATACTTCTTTACAGCATAAATATTATACTTACATCAGTAACAGACCATTCCTCAAATGAGTTTAAGGTCGAACATTACGAGGGGTGTAGTATGGCCTTAAATCATTATCGATGTCTCTTATCGGGTGGCGACTCCCTTATTCTCTGGTTAGTCTCCTCGCGGGACTATCTGTACTCTCTACGGGTTACAAGCCCAACAATATAATGGTTATCGATATCATAGGCATAACAGTAAACACTGCTTAGCTTATATAAATAGTGAATGCACTAAGGATAGAGAATCGGCTCAGAAAAAATGCATTGTAGTATTTATGACAAGATTAAGGAGAACCGTGTCTTCATTTTTTACATACCATTTTTAGCCCCGATGGCATTACATATTCAGAAATCACTTTCACTCAAAGCTGTGGATTAGTATGTGATGATAATCATCACTTATTGGCACATATCCTTGGACGTAAAGGTGCATTCACTTGGTCGATTGAACCATTGGATGGGGAGATCTAGATATGGACAATCCTTTATATCCCTAGGTATAAAAAAAAGTGCCTTCACTTGGTTGATTGAACCCTTGGTTGGGGAGATCTAGTTATGGACAATCCTTACCCTTATGAGCCCACATAAAAAACCATAGTTGTTATCCAATAGAAGCCTCCCTTATACTTGTTTTTGGGCCCCAATCATTTGAAGCCATTTCAAACTCTTGCTATGAGATGTAAAACTTGTTGGGCCTTTTCAATAGGGACAAGTCCACCTCTCATGATAATTGGGCAAAATGCTTCGAAATGTCAATGGGCCACATTGTATGCAAAGCTTATTGGACCTAAAATGTTTAATTAAAATCCAAAATGACAAAACATGAATCCAATACCTACGCTGGTTTTCATCCAGAACAGGGTACACATTATTTTAGCTCATTTGGATATTCTTAAACATCTTAAACCCATCCCTAAATAACCGTGATTATTAAGAGCTCAATTCATAATTTTTAGACAATGACACTATCCCTATATTAGGCTTAATCATTTATTGTAAATGGGCGGCCTTTGTCTTTTCGCGATGAAATAGAACCGAAGTATCCAAAACTTACCTTGTAGCATATGAGATAATGAGTTTATGTACCTCCCATTGGGGCATAAATTAAGCCAAACCTAGGGCAGATATGTACTTACCACGTGTGTTGAAGGAATAAGGTTGGAAGGATATATGCTGGTTGAGCATGTATTATATGTATTAATGCATTGCATATATGCATCATAATGATCCTTTGTTGTGCAGCCATCATAGGGGCACAATCGGTTAAGGAACAAGGTAGACTCGTCATGAAGCAAGTGACATACTAAGATATAACAAACAACAATAGCCCCCGTAGTGACAATACCCGCATGGATCAATTAGAGATAACAATGAACAAAATGATAGAATAGCTACAGACTCTGGCTAATGTTGTTGCTAACCTGGCAATAATAAACACATCACCTCATGCGGCAAGGGCCGATACTAGATAGAGGAGGTAGGAGGAGCCCGAAAATAGAATAATTGAAGAGACTCATTGTTAGAAGAAAATGGTATGGTTGACTATGCCGCTGGAAAAGCAGCCAACTCACAAATAGAAGCTGAGCTCCAAAGGTTGAAGGAGCAAATGGAGACAGTTGCTTAGAAAATGGAGGGCAAACATGAAAACTTCTTGCCTAGAAAATAAAGGGAAAAATGAAGGGAAAATGATGCCATGGCTTTTGAAGAACAACTCTCTGTTTTGTTCAAGATACCAAAAATGACCAAGTTCGATGGGAACTAAGACCTCAAGGCACACCTCTGCCAATATGTATCTATGATGAGCGCGATTGGCCTTTCCGAGCGCCAAGTTCTAAAGATGTTTGTCATGTCGCTCAAATGAGCACCGATGATATATTACCACAACCTGGATAAGAAAATTAAGAATGATTGGAGAACCTTAGCAGAAGCATTCCTGAATCAATATGTCACAAACAACGCTCCGTGACTTGGAAAATACTAAGCAGAAGTAAGAGGAAGGCTTCAAGAAGTACCTAGACCGCTGGAGAAACCAGTTGTTGAGGATGAAAACAAGGTCATCAGAAAATGATATGGTTGACTATGTCGCTGGAAAAATAGCCAAATCACAAAAAAAGCTTAGTTGTTGAAGGAGCAAATAAAGACAGTTACCTAGAAAATGAAAGGCAAACATGAAGACTTCCTAGATTACGGTGCCATGGCTTTTGAAGAACAACTCCCTGTTGTGTTCAAGATGCCAGAAATGACTAAGTTCGATGGGAACGGATACCTCAAGGTACACCTCCACCAATATGTGTTTATGATGAACGCTACTGGCATGTCTGAGCGCCAAGTTCTAAAGATGTTTTGCATGTCACTGAAATGAGCACCGATGATATGGTACTACAGCCTGTAGAAGAAAATTAAGAATGACAGAAGAACCTTGGTAGAAGCATTCCTGAATCAATATGTCATAGACATGGAGATTAACTTGACTCTTCGTGACTTGGAAAATACTGAGCAGAAGTAAGAGGAAAGCTTCAAAGAGTACCTAGACTGCTAGACAAACCGGTTGTTGAGGATGCAAATAAGACCATCAGAAAAAGACCAGATCAAAATAATCATCAAATGGACCAAGCCCTCTATCTATAATAAATTGATGAGGATGACCTCCATGATAACAGACTTCTGACAGTTGAAGGAGATTGTCATTAACATAGAGGAAGAATAAGAATAAAACAAGAGGCTCTATGGCCAATGGGAATATAAGAAGAGCAATGGAGAAGGCCCATGATAAGAAACAGTTGAAGTAAACACAATCCAAAAATGACACTTTTTCAACTTGGGAATGCCAATGTCCAAAGTTTTAGCTAAGCTTGAGAAACAAGGTCTACTGTAGCCCTTTGAGCCTAGACAACAACCAAACCCAATCCCCCACCACATAGACATAAACCAATACTGCCACTTCCACCAAGAGAAGGGCTATGACACCGAAAGTTACCTTCGCCTCAGGCATGAAATCCAAAATCTGATTGACGCTGGTAAAATATCCGATCCAGAACAAGCCTCAACCATGTAGTAATCGGGCTCCAAATCATCAACCAAATTTTCATTTGCATCTTTTCAGCATGTAATGACTTTTTTTATTAAATAATGAATTAAATTTGATTTTTTGAAATTTTTTTGTCTCTCAACAAATGAACGTGTCTAAATTTTGAAAGAAGTTTCAACTTTGGAATCACTAGCAGAATGCCACCCAAAATATTACGTACTAAAACTTGAGCTTAGAATTGCATTGCATACTTAGAATGAGATTATGCTTGCACAACTTGCTGGGATAGGAGATGACACAAATAAAAAAAGCTAGAAAAAAGAGAGAAAATAGAGAAAAAGAAGAAAGAACACAAAAAGGGAAAGAGAGAAAAATGGTGCATCCCACACAAAAAACTACTCAACTGTTTGAAGTGTTTAGTAACCGGGAGTATCGTGAACCCAATGAGTACTTTCGCGTCAAACGATAACTCAAAATACTGAGTATGCAAAGCATCTTGAGCCAGTGAAATTGTTGAGTAACCAAGGGCTAGCATCACAAATGTAGAGTCTTTGCGTCAAAAAATAGTGTGACGGCTTAAGAAAGCTAGGGATGAAAATAAACCCTATGTAAAATAAACTTTGGAAAAAAGAAAATCATGTTGATCCTTAACTAGGTGTTAGATTACCTTGACCAAGGAATAGATAAAATAAACTAAAGTGTTAGAACTAAATCCACACTTAGCACCAGTATAAGCCAATTCGAGTTGCATGCAATTCTTAGTAAAAAGAACAACACACACTTTGAGAAGCAGTTGAAAGGTGAAACCTTCGTTAAAATTGAGTTTTTAATTTAGACAATGCTCAAACTTTGAAAGACATGGAATTTCGGGAAAGCTTTTATGAACATACGAAGAGTCATTACATGATAAAAGAATTTATGAATGCAAAAGCGTTGATTGGAGAAACCCCAAAAAGGCAGCTTGAACAAAAGTAAGATGAAGCCTGATAATATCTCCACAAAAGGGTACCAAGACTCTTGCATTCTCTCAAGCCACAGAATGGGCCTGCAAATATAGATCATTTGCGCACATGTATACATACACATAACATTTATTTTTTAGGAAAGTGATACAAAGCAAAAGAGAGGAATAACTCTCAAAAAAGGAGGCATGCGATAAGAGCCTCCAAGACACAGAGCATCAAAAATTAGAGAAGTGAGGGTGAGGCCCGCCAAAAGAAGAATATCAAGGGGTGAGGCCCTCTAAAAGAAGAATGCAATGGGCAAAGCCCGTCAAAAGAAGAATGACAAAGGCATGGCCCGCCAAAAGAGGAATGTGGGGTGAGGCCCTCCAAAAGAAGAATATCAGGGGGTGAGGCCCTCCAAAAGAAGAATGCGATGGGCAAAGCCCGTCAAAACAAGAATGACAAAGGCAAGGCCCGCCAAAAGAGGAATGTAGGGTGACGTCCGCCAAAAGAAAAATGCTAGAGATGAGGTCTGCCTAAAGAAGAAGCAAATAGAAGAAAAGTCCAAAGTTAGGAACAAAGCCTATAATCAACAAAGTCAGGAATAAAGCCTGTAGCCATTCAGAAGCATCGGGAATAAAGCCCACATATTAGGAATAAAACCCTAGTCAGGAATAAAGCCTGTAGCCAACCAAAGTTGGGAATAAAGCCTACAATCATCAAAACCAGGAAAAAAGCCTGCAATCAATTAGAAACATCGGGAACAAAGCCCACGATCATTAAACATTGGGAACTAAGCCCACAATGTCGGGAATAGAGCTTGAAATTATTCAGAAACTTCAGGAACAGATCCTATAGTCATCAAGGTCGGAAAGAAAGCATGCAACCATTCAGAACATTGGGAATAAAGACCACAAAGTCAGGAATAGATCCTGTTACTATTCAGAGCATCAGGAACAGTGCTCACAATCATCAAAGTCGGGAATGAAGCCTGCAACTATTTGAAGCATCGGGAATAAAGCCCATAATTAGACCATCTAAAGCTGAGAATAAAGCTCGGGATCCAAACATCTCACCACCAATCAAGGCATTGGAGGGCCTGAGGCCTATCAAACAACAAATAACAATCAAACTACAATACAACCAAGTAAGTCCGGTGAGGCCCGACGAACCAGATAAGTAAAAATATATGTGTGACTTTGATAGGAATGTCCCTATCACACATTGCACAAGCCTAACAAAGTGGGGCGACTGTAGACATTGTATTTTTATGCATAGCCCAATGATAAGTCTTTTATGAGGAAACCTTCTGAAAGTTGAGGAAGCGTAAAAATGAGTGCGGGGAAGGAAATGAACTCCAGGGAACACAACCAAAAGTTGGTCAGATATCACCTATCTCCGACCAACCTTACCTCTATTTAGAAAAGCCGGCTAGACATTCCCTGAAAAATTCAAATCCGTTAGGACATGAAACAATTGTCAGTGACTGAGTAGATTATCAGTTACTGAAGTCAATGGATCTGATTTTCTCTGGCCGGACATACAATTCAAATTATACAGTCGATGAGACATGCATCGAGCTCTCAGCCCACGTACAAAATCAAATCAATTGGAATCACAAGACTAATTATGTCCAGTTGGATATACATCCCAAACCCTAAATCCGGCCGGACATATTTCGAGCTGTGTCTGACGTTTTGATTGCTAATCACCCTGGACGGATTAGTGGAGGATGGGGATTTTTGCTTCCCTTTCCATCCTCAGGCTCCTCCGTTCCTCTATAAAAAGAGGATTTAGTGAGGAAGATTGACCCTTTTATTAGGATATATGCTCTAGAGCTTTATTTAATGTAAACATAATTATATTTTATGAAATAAATAGATGCATTATCCATTTATCAAAGTGTTTGTTTAATATCGCATATTGTAAATTATCTTGTTTACCCTAGATTACTCATGTGCCTTCAAACTTAGTGTAAATGTGTCATACACATAATGAGTTAAGTCTGAAGTTAGTAATCTAAAATAATACATAGAGAGCAAACAAAGCGGGTACTTTGTTTACGGTTTATCTATAGCTGTGGTCCATTCTATAAATGTATGGTAACCCTCATCTGTGATCATCCATGTGGAGACTTGCGAATGGTGGCACCTTATATGATGTGATCATATCGGACTAGACCCAGATAGAAATGGATTTCTTATAATATGCGTTAAATAAAAAAATTCATTTGAATCTACTAGATGGTCATATATGGATTGATCTAAATCATGAGTGTACTATGAACTCCTGCATATCAGACTATGTCCTTTGATTTACAAATGTGAGGTTAGGTTAGCAATCCCGACCAATAGTTACGTACTTTGGGGATATTGTTTGGTGTGTACCTGGGGACGTTTTACATAAATATGGAGTTCACTCATTCTTGTGAGAAGTTGATGAGTATTGTAGACACTGCATTTTTGCATGAGCCCGATGATGAGCCTCATATGGAGGCACTACCTAAAACGTTGTGGAAGTCGCGGGAAACGAATGCCGAAAGGAAAAACTCCAAGATTAGCACCTCATTGGATTCGAACTCATTAGCCAGCCTCAGATTCGTTCAGTCAATTTATGTTTCAAACCTTAGCCTCGACCCAAAACCCCTGCAACCAATGAAAGCCCATACAATCCATGCCCAAACCAAACACCACACAAAACCCATGCACCACACGCCCAAGGCCCAAAAGACACCCTACACGCCCAAACCTTCCCAAATAAAAGAAAATCCCATGTAAAACACATGCTAAAATCCCCATAAATCACTTTCCAATTTAACAAAGATTTGAAATCCCATGCAAAACAAATGTGCAAAATCCCCTCATATCACCTTCCAATTTAAAGAGATTGTGAATATCCTCCTCAACAAATTTACACAAATTCTTTCCCAAAATATATATCTCCCAAGTTTATTTGATTTGTTTCCTTGATTGGAGATCCCTTGAAAACATTATAAAAATGAGACTTAACCAAACCCTAGAGGGGATACAAACTCACACGGCAATCATCATCAAAGAAAACTTAGGCTACATCTTTCTTCTTCTCTCACTCGGCAACAACAACCACTAAACAAAAGCCCTTCAACAAAACCAGCCTGCCCACCATCAAACCAATAAACACCCAAAACCAAGACGGACAACACACAAGAAACCAAAAACAGTTCCTCACACCTAGGCTGACACACGGCAATAGTCACAAACAAAAAACCTAGACTCTTTTAGGCGTGAAAGAACACACAACAAACCTCACCTTGGACCGACCAAGCCACAAAACAACAAATACACACACATGGAAAAACACACAGGCCACACACACGGCAAACACATACACACACGTCAAAACACACTCACACACAACAAATAGCCAATTACCAAAACCAATAACCAGAAACAAAGACCCTTCAACCATTGAAACAAAAAACAAAAAACAGCCCATTACCGAAATCAATAACCAGCAAAAATAAACCCCCAAATCAACGTGAAACCAGCAGCCTCAAACAGCCCCAAAACCGAAACCAACAAACCAAAAACAGACTACCAAAGCGCCGAAATAGTGACCCAAAAACATCAGCCCTTATCACTAAAAAAAGTCCAAAAACAATTAGACAGCTCAAAATCACCAAAAATAGCAGATAAAAACAGCAAACAACGAGCAGAAAATAGAAGCAGCAAACAGTGAACCAGTTTCAAACCTTCCGGTGACGGCCTAACGCACTTCCGAGAAGCAACTTAAAAGGTAAGACCTAAGGGCACCCTTTACTATATTTATTTTGTTGTTCCGGACATGGCATGCCCGGTTGGACGTGAAATAAGTCCAGCAGGGTATGCGAGGTCCTACATCAAAGACGGCTAAATTCGTTGGTTACATTTTCTTTTTTAGCATTTTGTTGTTTATATTTTTATATTTATTTATTTGGTTACTTTATTATTTTGCTTTTATTTTTGTTTCTATCTATTTAATGTATTTATTATTTCGCATTTTATTTTGTTAATTATTTTTATCCATTTAGTGTTATTTGTCTTTTCTATTTATTTACTCGCATTCATCGTTATTTTATCGCTTTGCTTTTACTTTTGTTTATGTTTTGTTACATTATTTTGCATCTACTTCCATGTCCATTTACATCGCATCAATGATTGTGTATGTTATCCCTTGCGGTATATCGGATGGAAACCCAGACATTAATTTCGTAGCCGAATCCGAATGGACGGTAGTGCGATCTGTACTTGGGATACAACTCCACGTACCGCTCAGGAAACACTCACAAATGCGTGTTTATGTCTTTATTGATGCTATTTTCGTAAGAACGTTCGAACGTGTTTTCAAATGCAACTCGAACGCAAGCTTTCTACCTCACTCCGTTCGAACGCGTTCTCGAACGCTACACGAACTTGAACTCTTTGGAACACTTCATTCGAACATGTTTACGAACGCTACATGAATGCACACACTAGACAAGCTCTTTCTTTATATTTCATGCATTTTTACCTCTTTGGTCATTCATTTTGCATTATGTGTGTGAGACTAATTATTTACATTTACCATTGACGTTTTTTCCTGCTTTTGATTATTATTATAATTTTCATTATCGTATTTATTTATTTAATATGATTTTGGAACTATGTATTTGTTTTCATTATTTATATTAATGTATATGGGTGTGCGAATTTATGTTTATTTGAATTATCTTGCATGAACTGCATAAGACTTGGTAATACTATTGTGTGAACCCGTCCATTATACTGGCATAAGTAAGAGACCATTCTGAACCCAATGGTTTGAGGTCTTCCCTTGTGAAGGGTGAGTGCGGCCTTAAATCGTTTATCAGTTCATACTGGGTGGCGACTCCTTTATTCTTCGGTTTAGTCCCCCGTGGGCTACTTCGTACTCTCTACGGGATCAGTGTTGGATAATTATGACCCATAGCGTCACTATTTGTAAAAGACATTGTGGTTTTTGTACAAATTAATTATGTAGCAATGAAATTGCATTTTATCATTTTGTAATTTGATTACTTAATATATATAAATGATAAAAGTCCATATGATTAGTTCTGGATTATAAGATATGAGACAGTATCAATCCATAAAGGTTTAATCATTAAATATCCCTAGTCATAGTATTATCGAGATTGGACATCGATAATGCGGAATAGACTAGTATCGCACTTGTGCATGTTATGGAAGCGTAACAATATAGTTCTCATATATTTAAGTATTGGATATTTATGCAAGTGTGATAGGAGGTTGTGTTTATCGATGGTACGGAAACAGCTTCGCTCTAGATAGACCCCGCGGAAACCCATTGGTAGTATGACTATGTGTCTATGGGAATCCGCATCAGGGTAGGTGTATTTGGTCTTAACCTGAGACTTACATCGCTAGTACTTGCGACAATCAATACGCTTTGATTTTGGTCGCCCAGGACTTTAACAGGTTTTGTGTACGCCTCTTCTGGGTTTATTGAGAATCGTAGTGTATTGGGTGTGATGTCAAGATGGAAGTATCACTTCAGTCATATGGAGATGATGATCACGCAGGGATACAGAATTAGTACTCTAAATGGTTGCAACCATCGGGATAATATGACAAGGTTATGATTATCCGATTTAAATAGACTAGTTGCTTGTAATCCGATATATGCTTCGTACATGGCATACACTATTCCAGCCCCAGGGCTTGCATGTGACATCCGATACTGGATCGCTATACGTAATACTATGTATACTATGCCTGATATAGATTATATATTCCATTAAGAATATTTTTGGAGAATTGGGTAGGTACGGTGCTTTGCTAGAAGTCAACCATGTCTCGTAAATCGGTAAAAACGTAGTACGGGGTACGTACGTGTTCGGATAGTCCGACGATCAGATTTACTGCCAACATATCCAGGGATCTCTTGGGTCGCTTCCCGAAGATTCACCGATGACGTATGATTCAAGCATAATTAATCTGGGATTAATTACAGAGAGATTTTATTTGGGATATAATACTATTTGAAGAGAGAGAACAATTAATTTGGAATTAATTGATAAAATAATATATTCGATATATTAAACGAAATTAGATTTTGACGCAGAATTAAAATTATATTTTAATTCGGGCAAACAGATTAATTTAGAATTAATTCGCTAGCGACGTGAATAGTAATTTTGCTTGGCATAATTATTTTATTCAATTTGATTTAATTATGTCGCAAAGGAAAATTCGATAATTCAGAATTAGCGAACCTAAGCCCAGGAGTGTTTGCGGGCCTACTCGGATTTCGAATCAAGTGGGGCCCACATGTCACATCATTAGTCACATCACTTGTCACTTTGAGTGATGGGTTTTGGTGAGAATGATTTTAACTTGTTTTACACTCCAAGATAAAGTGACATAATTAAATTATTACCAAAAATTTGGTAAACCTTTAATTTGATTTTTGAAATCAAATACATAAAATAAATCAAGTCAACACACTCCATCATTCTCTCTCATTCACGCAAATTAGCAAAAAAATTAAACTCTCCCATTTTTCTTTCACTTGGCCGAATACACAAGGGAATGAGAAGGTGATTTTGTTGCAAAATTACCAAAGCTAGCACTCTAAAGAATCAATACAAGGTGATAGGGAAACTAATCTTAGAGCTTGGAATCCTTTGAAAAAGCTTGGAGCTTGGAGACCTACACTTGGAGACCACCTTGGCCGAATACTACAAGAGGACTTGGAGTTCATTTTTCTTCTCAACACATCTCAAATCCATTCAATGTAAGTGTGTTTCTGCCTCACTTCATTTTGTATTCATTCTTTTCATTGTTGTAATATGATCTTGGGACTATATTAGAAACCAACAATGGTATCAGAGCCTAGTTTGAGCATGAAAATGATTAGGGTAAAATTTGGGTAAATTGGATTTGAGCATGATTTAACCAAATTGTTTGTTTGAGCATGCTTGTATATGGATAACTTGGAGTTATTTATGATTAATTTCATGAAAAAATCATTGGATCAATTTTTGCCCAAAAAGTTGGCTTGGCCGAATGCTTGTTGCCCTAAGTAGTCATGGTATTTTTTGTTCTTTTGATAATTGGATGAGTATGAACACTTAGGAAATGTTGATTTGTAATTCAATCGGATTGAAAACGAAATCGGAAAAATATACCCACCAATGTCGTGAGCTATGTAGCATAAAATGAGATGATTTTTGAATCAATTATGTTGGACATGTGTTGATGATGAAAAGCATGATTAATGGATTAGATTAGTATTTTGGAAATTTTAATTTAAAAGATTAATCATGGCTAAACACTTTGGTTTATTAAATTATGAATTTTGGAAAATTGGAATTTAATAAATTGGGCTTGAATTTGAATTGGGCTTATAATTGTTGTATTTGGGCATAATGGGCTTGGTTGGGCCAATTTGGTTTAGGCCAATTGGATTGGATCCAAATTGGGCCTAAATCATTCCATTAAGTCCAAATATAACAAATGGGCTTTAAAAGTTTAATTGGGCCTAATGGGCCAAAATTGGTTTCTTGGCAAATAAATGTGATTCCTTAATTGGGCTTTGGTATTTGGGTTTGACCCATATTGACCAAAGTCCATGCCTTGTGAAATCAATTGAAAGCCCATTGGACTTTAATTAAACAACATTGGATGTTAATTGGGCTTTGAAACCCGTTTAGATTAGATTTGGAATCTAAGTCGTTAAAGCGCATTAAAAAGTGTAGATATTTAATTTGGAATTAAATAATAGAATTAGTATTGAATACGAATTAAATTAGATTTAAATTGTAGTTCGATATAATTCAAGAATTCGTACTTCGAGTACTTATTCACAAACGAGGTTGACTCGCGCAAAATCAAATCGTTGTTTGAACATTGGATGATCACTTAATTCAAAGATTAATTAATTGGATTAGATTGATTGAATAACATGCTATGAATGAATACATGGATGTGTTGAATGAATAACGTATTTCGGATGGATATTAGAAGGGAAAGGGCAATTTTGGAAATTGTTGTAAATTTAGAATTTATTAAATTGGACCTGCGTGTCCAGCCTTATCTCTCTTGATTCTTTGTATTCTCTTCTCACCTAATTCCCTTCAATGTTAATGAGGTTTCTCTTATTGTATTATGTAATTCGGTAGAAGTAGAATAGTGCTAGCCGGGGGGAGGAAATTGAGTGATTCGTTCTAGGAACAATCTGTTAAATATCCATCCGCATATCGTTATTAATTTACTTTCGCGTCTTATTATGCTTTTAGAATGCATGCTTAAGGGTGTATGATGAGACCTAACAAAGATAATAAATTGGTTGCCAATTTACGCGAAAAACCCTCAAAACATATTAAGCGTTTTCCTTCCATTGAGTGATTCTTACTCAAGATCCAAGATTGGCACTGGTTTGTTGGCCAAAGTCAAGACCTTTGTCCATCGCATATGTGTTTGAATCATGAAGGCTTTGTTCCATATCGGTGTCTTGTCCAAGTTGTGATTTGTTGGCCAAAGTCAAGATCACTTCTTGTCCATCGACATCGATTACGAAGCTTTCCAAAGTCAATGGGTTCCGCTTAACTGGAATCATTAAGCTTGTTGTGCCAAAGCCAAGGCTTAGTTGATTCAGAGGAAAAAGGTTAGGAAAATATATTGGATATATTGGCATATATATTGTATATATGTTTCAGGACTTGGAGGTCCACCTACCGGATCTAGGAATTGGATGAGATCCAATTGATCTTAGAGATCTACCTAGTTAAATATCATACAGCTTGTTGGCCAAAGTCAAGGTTGTGTGTTATTTAACGGGATCCTAGCCTACTAGGAAACTAGGTTTCCCGAGTACTCAACAGAGGGTTAGAGGCTCGTCGAAAAATAGTGGGAGGCTAGTATTGAATTTGCAATTTCGTTCAAATACTTAGCTTTACGCGCTTTCAAAATTATTTCGTCAATTATTTTATTAGTTGGACTAATATATCATTATTTTTCTTGTAAGAGTTAGACTGTACCCAAACATCGTTAATCGAATAGTTGGACTATTGCGCTTAAGATGACTGGAAAATTGAGCATTAGGGATATTGTCATTGGCAACAACGTCTTTAATGGCACAAACTTTCAAGACTGGGACATGAATCTCAGAATAGTTCTGGGATCCGAGAAGTTACTCTACACAATAGAGCGACCTCTTGGGCCTAAGCCCCGACCTGATCAGTTGCTTGAGCTAGAGCTTTGGAAGACTCATAGCGATGATAATCCAACTGCTCAATCGGTAATGCTTGCCGCTATGACTCCGTAATTTCGTCGTCAAAACAAGGGGTTGGATCCCTATGAGATGATGACGAATTTGCACGATCTCCACCGATCTAATCTTAGATCGCAAAGATACGAGTTGCAGAAGAAGCTCTTCCACGCTCGAATGTCAGAGGGTAAGTCTTTTAAGCATCATGTCTCTCAGATGATTGCTGACATTGAGCAGCTCGGACATATGGGCATAGTCTTCGAGGCTGAGACTTCAGTGGATTTGATCCTACAGTCTCTCCCCGACACTTGGAGTGGGTTCATCATGAACTACAACATGCTGAACCAATACCAAACTCTTGGAGAGTTGATGTCCACTCTGCGAGAGGCAGAGAAAGAGCTCCTTAAGGGTAAGAAGCGCGAGGCGCACTATGCTTCAACATCTCAGACTCCGAGGGCTGGGCCCAAGGCGACTGGAGGTGTTAAAAAGAAGAAGCATAAGAAGAAGGGCAAGGCCAAATCGTCAAAGGGTTCTGGGAAACCCAATGACAAATCCCAAGATGTATGCTTACAGTACGGTAAGCGGGGTCACTGGAAGCGTGACTGCCGCGAGTACAAGGCACACATGAAGGAGATTAAAGCGGGCAAGGCACCGGCTTCAGGTATGTTTGTTATAGAAATAAACATGTCTACTTCTAGTTTTAAAAATTGGATTTTTGATTCTGGTTGTGGTACTCACATATGTACTGATGTGCAGGATCTGCGGATTAGCAGGAGACTGACCTCAAGAGAGATTGACCTCCGTGTTGGAAATGGGACTCGAGTTGCCGTTTTGGCCGTGGGCACTTATGATTTGGAATTGCCCTCGGGGCATGTACTTGAACTTATAAACTGTTATTTTGTACCTAGTTTGACTAGGAATATAATTTCTGTATCTATGTTAACCCAATGTGGGTATACTTTTATATTTAGAAACACTGGGTGTTTTATGTATAAAAATGATGTAGAAATTTGCACAGCAGATGCAAATAATGGTCTTTATATTTTGAATATAAATCCATCTCAAACATATAATGTAACAAACAAAAGGCTTAAAGTAAGTAACAAAGATGAAACTTATATGTGGCATTGTCGTCTAGGACACATAAACTAGACATGTATATCCATACTTTCGAAGAGTGGGTACTTGGACGGATTTGATCCCAATTCATATGACGTCTGTGAATCTTGTTTATTAGGCAAGATGCCTAAATCACCTTTTAGTGGTAAAGGTGTACGTGCCACCGAACTGTTAGCCCTTGTTCATAGTGACGTTTATGGGCCCATGTCTAGCCAGGCTAGAGGTGGATATGAATACTTCGTAACCTTTACGGATGATGCATCACATTATGGTTATGTGTATCTTATGAGACACAAGTCGGAAACTTTTGAGAAATTCAAAGAGTTTCGACACGAAGTAGAAAAACAGACCGGCAAAAGTATTAAGACATTACGGTCGGACCGTGGTGGCGAATACTTGAGCAATGAGTTTCTTGATTACTTGAAAGAATATGGTATTCTTTCACAGTGGACTCCTCCCGGAACACCGCAATTAAACGGTGTGTCCGAATGGAGAAACCAAACTTTGTTAGACATGGTGAGGTCTATGATGAGTCGCACAGAGCTACCTATTTCCTTCTGGGGATATACATTGAACAGTGCAATACTTATTTTGAATAAGGTTCCGTCAAAGTCTGTTCAACAGACTCCGTATGAAATATGGACATGAAAGAAATCGGGTTTCTCATTCCTGAAGATTTGGGGTTGCTGGACATACGTCAAACGTTTGGAAGGTACCAAACTTGAACCCAAATCGGATAAATGCCTATTTGTAGGATATCATAAGGAAACCAAAGGATATTACTTCTATCAACCACAAGAGAACAAAGTATTTTTTGCTCTACATGCGGTTTTACTTGAGAAGGAATTCCTAAATGCAGTGATAAGTGGGAGGAAAGTAGAACTCGATGAAAATCAGAGTGATACTGTTTCTGGCATAGAATCCTCAACGGAACATGAACAGTCCATCAGGGATGAGACTGTACCATAATCTTCGAATACACAAGGACCGCGTAGGTCGGAGAGAGTGAGAAAATAACCTGAGAGGTATGGGTTTCTGATCTCACCTCATGTGGATATTAATCTTATTGAGGAAGACGAGCCGGCTACGTATGAGAAAGTGATACAAGGTATCGACTCTAGTTTATGGCAAGATGCCATGAATTCCGAAATGGATTCAATATACACCAACCAAGTTTGGACACTGGTTGATGCACCAGAAGGCGTAATGCCTATTGGTTGCAAATGGGTCTTCAAGAGGAAGACTGACATGGATGGCAACATACAAACGTACAAAGCTAGGCTTGTAGCGAAAGGGTATCGTCAACGACATGGTGTCGATTACGACAAAACTTTTTCACCCGTTTCCATGATTAAATCCATTCGCAAAATGCTTCCTATTGCTGCATATTTCGATTACGAGATATGGCAGATGGACGTCAAAGCCGTTTTCCTTAACATAAACCTTTTGGAGGACGTTTATATGCAACAGTCTAACGGTTTTGTCGTACCTGTTGGGTTTCTAATTAGTCCCAAGATCTTTTTCAAGCAATGATACTCATGTGCGAATACTCAAAGAGGTATGGCGGAATCATACTTACATTGATCGGATTTGGCGATGCGTTGAACACAAAAAATCTTCAAGCTTTCGGCAATGGTCATTTTGTGCTCCTTGTCATTTTCAGTCAACCTCCATGGATGGATCTCCAAGCTCCAAGCTTTGTGTTGTGATTCCATACTCATGAATTAGTTTCCCTATCACCTTGGGTGACCCTTCATGTGCTAGCATTGGAAAATTTGCCACAAATTTTCCATTTTGTTCATCTTGTTCTCTCGGCATTTGGCAAGAAAAATGAGAGAGAAGTGGCCCTTGGCCGAATACAAGAGAGGAGAAGAGAGAGTGAGAGATGTGTTGGTTATTTGGTTTCCAAATCTAATAAAACATATACCAAAAAATTAGTCAAAGCTTTTCCAAAAAGCTTAGAAAATTTTGGAGGCAAAAATGCAATAAATGCATTCCAACAACTCACATCACTCATGAATAGTGATTGGTTGTCAATCACTCAAAGTGATAAGACATCCATCACTTGAATGATGTGCGATGTGATGTGACGCGTGATGTGACTTGTGGGCCGCACTTAAATTTGAAATGCGAGTGGGCCCGCAAACACTCCCGGGCTCGGGTTCGCTAATTCCGAATTAACGAATTTTCCGTTGCAACGTAATTAAATCAAATTTAATTAAATAATAATGCCTAGAAAAATTACTATTCACGTCGCTAGCGAATTAATTCTAAATTAAGTCGTTCGCCCGAATTAAAATCTAATTTTAATTCCGCGTCGAAATCCAATTTCGTATAATATATCGAATATATTATTTTATCGATTAATTCCAAATTAATCGTTCTCTCTCTTTTAAATAATATTTTATCCCAGATAAAATATCTCCGTAATTAATCCCAGATTAATTTTCTCTCTCTTATAATTAATCCTAGATTAATAAACTGCGAGTCATACGTCATCGGTGAATCTTCGGGAAGCGACCCATGAGATCCCCGGATATTTTGGCAGTAAATCCGGTCGTTGGACTATCCGAACACGTACGTACCTAGTACTACGTTTTTACCGATTTACAAGACAAGGTTGGCTTCTAGGAAAGCGCCATGCCTACCCAATTCTCCAGAAATATTCTTACAGGAATATATAGATCTGTATCAAGCGTAGTATACCGTAGTATTGTGTATATCGGCCCAGTATCGGATAGTCACGTGCTAGGGCTGGGGCTGGATAAGTGTCTGCCCCGTCCGAAGCACATGTCGGATGTCTGGTAACTAGTCTCTATAATCAGATATTCATGACCTGGTCATAATATCATGATTGGATGCGCATCACTCAAGAGCACTAGTACCGTATCCTGCGTGACATCATCTCCACTATGACTGAAGTGATACTTCCGTCTTGACATCACACCCAATACACTACGACTCTCTGATAAACCCAGAAGTGGTGTACGCAGAACCGGTTAAAGCCCTGTACCACCAAGACCAAAGTCTACCGATTATCGTAAGTATTAGCGGTGCAAGTCTCAAGTTAAGACCAAATACACCTACCCTGATGTCGGACTCCCATAGACACATAGTCATAATACCAATGGGATTCCGATAGGTCTATCCAGAGCGAAGCTGTTTCCCGTACCATCGGTGAAACACAACCTCCTATCGCACTTGCATAAGTATCCAATACTTAAATATATGAGAACTAAGCCGTTATGCCCTCACAACGCGCACAAGTGCAATACTAGCCTATTCCGCATTATCGATGTCCTGTCTCGATAATACTACGACTAGGGATATTTAATGATTTATCCTACGTGGACTGATACTGTCTCATATCATTCTCCCTCCAGGAACAAATCATAGGGACCTCTCATCATTTATATATCTAAGGTGATCTAATCACAAATGATAAGAGTGCAATCTCCTTTGTCACATAGTTAATTTGTACAACAACACCATGATCTGTACAAATAGTGACGCTATGGGTCATATTATCCAACAATTGTGACCAGGTCATGAATATCCGATTATAGAGACTATGTTACCAGACATCCGACATGTGCTTCGGACGGGGCAGACACTTATCCAGCCCCAGCCATAGCACGTGACTATCTGATACTGGGCCGATATACACAACAATTTGTATACTACGCCTCATACAGATCTATATATTCCTGTAAGAATATTTCTGGAGAATTGGGTAGGCATGGCGCTTTGTTAGAAGCCAACCTTGTATTGTAAATCGGTATAAACGTAGTACGAGGTACTTACGTGTTCGGATAGTCCGACGACCGTATTTACTGCCAACATATCCGGAGATCTCATGGATCGGTTCCTGAAGATTCACCGATGACGTATGACTCGCACTTTAATTAATCTGGGATTAATTCGATGAGAGAGAAAATTAATCTGGGATTAATTACGGAGATATTTTATCTCGGATAAAATATCGTTAAAGAGAGAAAACGATTAATTTGGAATTAATCGATAAATTAATATATTCGATATATTATAACGAAATTAGATTTCGACGAGGAATTGAAATTAGATTTTAATTCGGGCGAACGAATCAATTTAGAATTAATTCGTTAGCGACGTGATAGTGTTTCGCTAGGCGTAATCATTTAATTACGACGCAACGGAAAATTTGTTAATTTGGAATTAGCGAACCCGAGCCCGAGATTGTTTGCGAGCTCATTAGCTCGAATTCGAGTGCGGCACGCAAGTCAAATCAAGCGTCAAATCATTAGTCACATCAAGCGTCAAATCAATTATCACTTTGAGTGATGTGGCAAGTTGTCACTTGATCGAGTGATGTGACTTGATGGAGTTGGGTGAAAAGTGAAAAAGGCTTGTACCTTTGAATTTTACAAAATTAAAAATGGTATTTTTATTAATTTTGGAAATTAATAATACATTTACGCATTTTATTTTTTCCCTCCTCTCTCTCTTGCAACCTTCACATTTTGGAGCCCAAAACCCTTTCTCTCTCTCACGATTTTTTCCTCTGCTCACTGCCTCAAAACCGTGAGTTCAAGGAGAAGATAGAGAAATTTGTGGCAAATTTCTTGGGTGCTAGCACACATAGGAGCCATCCTAAGGTGATAGGGAAGTGTCTTCATGAGCTTGGAATCACCTTGATAAGCTTGGAGCTTGGAGCATCAATGGAGGACCACCCAAAGCCGAAAATGGAGCTGCAGTTCACTGCCATTGCCGAGCTTGGAGGGAGGCAGAAAGTTGCAGTGCGTTTTGGTTCAACTTTGTTGCATCTCTACCGATCAATGTGAGTCTTTTCCGTACCTCATTTGATGTGTATTCACTCGTTTTTATGTATTATAAATGATCATTGGGACTTGATTGAAACTCAACAATGGTATATTGAGCCATTTGTGCATAAAACGAATTTAGGGTTCTTAGCAAAATTTGGGGCTTTTTGATTTAAGCATGATTTTGACAAATTGTTTGTTTAAGAATGCTTGTATATGAATAACTTAGAGTTATATGTAATCAATTTGATGAAAAATTAATTGGATTGATTTTCCCCAATTTGTTTAGTGTTGGCCAAAATTGAAATTTGGGTAAACTTGATTTTGAACATGTTTAATGAAATTGGATGATTTAGAATGCTTAAAGTATGTTTAATTGAGGATTGATTGGATCAATTTGTTGAAAATTAGTTTGGAACAATTTTCCCCAAATTGCTAATGTTGGCCGAATTGGCAAGTGCCCTAATGTCTTGGATTTTTGATTTTTGTTCATTGGATGACTTGCAAATCATTTGGGGATGTTGAATTTATGTTTAATTTGGTTCAATTGGATTGAATTTGATTTGGGCATAATTTCCCCCTTTGGCCGAGACACTTGAAGCATGAAATTGGGTTTGATTTTGATCAAATTATATTGGATATGATTAATTGATGATAAGCATGATTAATTGGACAAATTTGATGTTTTGGAAACTTTGATTTGGGTAACTAATAATGTTATACACTTTAGGTAATTTAATTGGGAAATTTGGAATTTTTGGAATTAAATTATTGGGCTTTAAAATTGGATTTGGGCTTTTAAAGTTGTTATTGGGTTTATTGGACTTTCTTGTACAAAGTTGGTTTAGACCAAAATTGGTTGGATCCAATTAGGCCCAAAACCGCTTCCAAAAGGCCCAAATGCGACTAATGAACCTTTAAAGTTTAATTGGGCCTAATGGGCCTAAATTAATTTATGTGCTTATGGGGTAACTCCCGGATTGGATTTTGGTTATTCGGTTTGACCCGAGTTGACCAAAAGTCCACGCCTCAAGAAATTAATTAAAAGCCCATTGGACTTTAATTAAATTAATATTGGATATTAATCGGGCTTTGAGACCCGTAACGATTAAATTTGGAATTTAAGTCGTAAAGGTTTATTTTATAAAGTGTATTTAATTTGGAATTAAATAATGAATTAGAATTAAATACGTATTAAAATGGATTTAATCATGTAATTTAATTTTATTTGAGAAATCGTACTTTGAGTACGTGTTCGCAATACGAGTTTGACTCGAACAAAATCAAATCTTTGTTTGAACATTGGATGATCACTAATTATCAGATTAATTAATTTGATTAGATTGATTGATAACATGCTTGTATGAATACATGGTTGTGATGTTTGAATAATGTATATCAGATGGATATTAGCCGGGTGGGGCGATTTTGGAAATTGTAATAAATTTGATTTATTAATTGGACCTGCGAGTCCAGCCTTATCTCCTATTTCTTTGTATTCTTTTCTCACCTATTCCCCTCAATGTAAATGAGGTTTCTTTAGAAGTGTAGTGTAACGGGTAGAAGAAATATTTGTGCTAGCGGGACAAAGAAAGTGAGAGATTTGATCTAGGATCAATGTGTAAAATATCCATCCGCATATCATTATTATTTTATCATATGCGCTTTATTATGTGTTTAGAATGCATGTTTAAGGGTGTATGATAATGAGACCTTAACAAAGATAATTAATTGGTTGCCAATTTGCACGCGAAAAACCCTCATCAAATATCATGCGTTTTTCCTTCCATTGAGTGATTCTTGCTCAAGATCCTAGATTGGCATGGGTTGTTGGCCAAAGTCAAGCCCTTGTCCGTCGAAGATGTGTTTGAATCACGAGGCTTTGTTCCATATTGGTGTCTTGTCCAAGTTGTGGTTTGTTGGCCAAAGTCAAGACCACTTCTTGTCCAACGACATTGATTACGAAGCTTCCATGGTCAATGGGTCCGCGCTTGACTGGGATCACTAGGTTTGTTGTGCCAAAGCCAAGGCCTAGTTGATTCAGAGGAAAAAGGTTAGGGTATATATTCGATATATAGGCATATATAAGATATATGTTTAGGACTTGGATGTCCACCTACTGGATCTAGGAATTGGATTGGATCCAATTGATCTTAGAGATATACCTAGTTAATTATCATACAATTTGTTGGCCAAAGTCAAGATTGTGTGATATTTAACGGGATCCTAGCCCACTAGGAAACATGGTTTCCCGAGTACTCGACAGAGGGTTGGAGGCTCGACGAAAAATAGTGGGAGGCAAGAATTGAATTTGCAATACTCGTTCAATTACTCGCCATACGCGCTCATTTAAATTATTTCGTCATTAGATTAAATGTTAGTTGGACTAATATTTAAATTGTTGTTTTAATAAACAGTTGGACTGTATTATATTTGATTATATATAATTGGATTATATTAATCAATATATTTGAATTAATTAATTTCAGTTTACAGTTGATTTTATAATTGGATTATAGTAATCAATGTAATGAGGTTAATTAATTTAGATTATATTTGATTATATAGTTGGACTATTATAATCATTATAATAAATAGTACCACAAATCGTTGATTAAATAGTTGGACTATTAGAATCAAGATATAAATGAAAGATTAATGTTTAAGACATAATCCTGGGTGGAAATGTATTTAAACGACTTTATTTTCAAATTGGGAATAAATAATAGGTTACTTTATTTGATAAAATAACTTATTATACCTTAAGCCCAAAATTAAGCAAAATAAGTAGAGCATAAAATCTTTGGAAGATTTATGTGATGATGACTTTAATGCTTATTTAATATACTTGTCATAAATCTAATTTTAGATTTAAGAAGTATTAAAATTGCAATTTATAATTCTTGGAGAATTAATTTACTATTCTAGAGGAGATAAAGTCAAAGTTTTCAATTGGGCATGTAGCACGAGGTGCACATCGTTTCGATATTCTAAAAACCCAAGGCTTGGCCTAAGGTTCCTAAATATTGAAAATGATAATTGACATATACCAAAGTGACTACCATTTGGATATGGCAGACACGAAGGAATTAAAGAAAGGGCAAGGCTCTGACTTTAAAAATGTTTGTCAAAGTTATGTTCACAACTAGTATTGAAATTAGATTTTAAATACTTAGTGTGGTACATAAAATATATGTATTGATGTTCAGAATCTGCTTTGAGCAGGATACTGACTTCAAGCTGAGATTGCTCTGCGAATCGGAAACGGGACGAAAGTCGCTGTTTCGACCGTAGATACCTAAGTTTAGGAACTACCCTTAGGGTGTGTACTTAAATTAGGAACTGTTATAATGTAACTAGTTTGACTAGAGACATTATCTCTATATCAGTGTTTAATCCATTGTGGATAAACCTTTATATTCTAGAACACTCAGTGTTTCATTATATAAAGATGATACTGAGATAAACACATTAGATGTGAATAACAGAATTTATATTTTGAATATAATAAAAATCTCAAAACATATAAAATGACAAATAAATAGCTCAAATTGATTTGATCAAATAGAGACTTATTTATGGCATTGTTGTCTGGGACACAATCGAACAAGACTCGTATATCCACACTTTCGAAGAGTGGGTACTCGGACTGTTTTGATTCCAATCAAATAAAGTCTACGAATCTAGTTTATTAGGCAATGTGCCTAAAACACTATTTACTTGGTAAAAGTGTAAATGCCACCGATCTATAAGCCCTAGTTCATAATGAAGCAAGTGGGCCCATGTCTAGCTAGGCTAGATATGGATATGAATATTTCGTGACCTATACAGATGTGGCATCGCGTAATGGTTGTGTGTTTCTTTTGAAGAACACAAATCGGAAACTTTTAGAGTTTCGACACGAAATAGACAAACAGATCGGCTATAGTATTATACCGTCACGGTAAGACCGTAATGGAAAATACTTAAGCAATAAGTTTCTATATACTTGAAAGAGTATAGTATTCTTTCAAATGAGGACTCCTCTCGGAACACGTCAAAGTGACGGTGTGTCCGAACGGATTAACCGAATCATGTTAGACATGATAAGGCTAATCATGAGTCGCTCTGAGCTACCATTTCCTTCAACGGATAAGTTTTAACAGTGCAATAACTTATTTAGAATAAAGTTCTATTAATAATTTGTTGACAAATATCATATTAGATATGAACGGGAGAGAAACTGGGTTTCTCATTTCTGACCATTTGGGATGCTAGGCATATGTTTGGATAATACCAAACTAAAACCTAAATCGGATAAGTGCCAAATTGGTTATCCTAAAGGAAACCATAAGTATAGTACTTATAAATCTCACATGAGAACAATATGATTGTTGCTCACCATGCGATTTTCCTAAGAGGAATACCGATATGCAGTGGTCAGTGGGAGGATGGTGATACTCGATGAAAATTGGAGTAATACTGTTCGAGGCACGAAATCCTTAATGGAACACATATAGTTCATCAATGATGAATTTATACCATTAATCTTCGAATACACAAGAACCGCGTAGATCGGAGAGAATCAGAAAACAACCTGGGGTATGGGTTTCTGATCTCACCTCATAAAGATGTTAATCTTTTAAGGTATACCAACTGATTACGTATGAGGTAGTGATACAAGGTATCAACTCCCTATTATGACAAAGTGTCATGAGTCCGAAATGGATTCCATGTATATCAACAAGTTTGGATACTAGTTGATGTACCATAAGGCATTGTGCCTATTGGTACTTTATAAGTCTTCAATGAAGACATACATGGAAGGCAACATACCAACGTACTAAGCTAGGCTTGTAAAGAAAAGGTAGAGTTATCAACATTGTGTTGATTCCGACGAAACCTTTTACATGTTGCCATTCTAAATCCATTTGGATAATGCTTGCTAAAGCTGTGTATTTCATTTATGAAGTATGACAGCTTAACCTAAAATCGCTTTCCTGAAAAGGAAACCGTTCGAAGGATGTTTATAACATCCTATCGGTTTTGTCGTACCATAACAAGCAAACAAGGTTTGCAGGTTATTCGATCCATGTTTGGATTGAAGCAAGCATAGGTTCTAGGAATTATCGTTTTGATGTAATCATAATGGAGTATGATTTAATTCAAAACGAAATGATTCTTGTGTATATAAGGAGGTTAGTGGGAGCGCACTGACAGTGAAATTCCCAATAAAGCAATTGGTGAAAGCTTGGCTTTCATAGATATTCTTTCATAGAAATTCTCCGTAGAATTCTTGGGAGTAACAACCTTTATTCAAGGAATAAAGATCTACTGGGCTAGATTTGGAGTTGTTAACACTCTCTGAGAAATTGTACATTGAATAATGTACGTAACCTGGTGTCTCATATGCTTTGAGCATATGGAGTCACAATCAGGACAATCCAAGTGATAGTCACTGGATTGAAGTTAAGAACATCTGTTAGTATCTTAGAGAACTAAAGATGTTGTCTTAAATTATGGAGTAGGAGAACTTGAAGTGACTAGGATCACTGCTGCAAGTTTCCAAACCGGTAAATACTGCGGTACTATAAAGTTTGAATAACGGGACAGTGAGCTGGAAATATTTCGAGCAAGATAAATGTTGCCGAATAAACAACAAATGCGGATTATTGCTGCAGTTGAGGCAGCAATAGAAGCCATTTGGATCGATAATAAATCTAATTAGATTAGATATAGTTCGTTAGCAGCTGAGCTAGGCTACAGCGCATGCTAATGAATCAATGGTCTCATCAACGATCCAGATAAATACTTCGACTATTCATCTGATTCGTTCGGATCATACATCGTGGCGATGTGATGATCGAATAAATCGCGTCAGACAATAATCATGCAAATCCGCTGACGAAAATCTTTTCTCAGCAATTTGAGCGAACCGTACATAGTTCGGGTATTAGACACTCGAGTGACTGGCTAGGTGCCAAGTGGGAGATTGTTGGATAATATGACCCATAACGTCACTATTTGTACATATCATAGTGTTGTTGTACAAATTAACTATGTGACAAAGGAGATTGCACTCTTATCATTTGTGATTAGATCACCTAGATAAATAAATGATGAGAGGTCCCTATGATTTGTTCCTGGACGGAGAATGATATGAGACAGTATCAGTCCTCGAAGGATTAATCATTAAATATCCCTAGCCGGAGCATTATCGAGACATGACATCGATAATGCGGAATAGGCTAGTATTGCACTTGTGCGCGTTGTGAGGGCACAACGGCATAGTTCTCATATATTTAAGTATAGGATACTTATGCAAGTGCGATAGGAGGTTGTGTTTAACCGATGGTACGGGAAACAGCTTCGCTCTGGATAGACCCCTCGGAATCCCATTGGTATTATGACTATGTGTCTATGGGAGGCTGAAATCAGGGTAGGTGTGTATGGTCTTAACCTGAGACTTACATCGCTAATACTTACGATAATCGATAGACTTTGGTCTTGGTGGTACAGGGCTTTAACCGATTCTGCGTACACCACTTCTGGGTTTATCAGAGAGTCGTAGTGTATTGGGTGTGATGTCAAGACGGAAGTATCACTTTAGTCATAGTGAAGATGATGTCACGCAGGATACGGTACTAGTGCTCTTGAGTGTTGCGCAACCAATCGGGATATTGTGACCAGGTCATGAATATCCGATTATAGAGACTATGTTACCAGACATCTGACATGTGCTTCGAACGGGGCAGACACTTATCCAGCCCCAGCCCTAGCACGTGACTATCCGATACTGGGCCGATATACACAATACAATTTGTATACTACGCCTGATACAGATCTATATATTCCTGTAAGAATATTTCTGGAGAATTGGGTAGGCATGGCGCTTTGCTAGAAGCCAACCTTGTCTTGTAAATCAGTATAAACGTAGTACGAGGTACTTAGGTGTTCGTATGGTCCGACGACCGTATTTACTGCCAACATATCCGGAGATCTCATGGGTCGGTTCCTGAAGATTCACCGATGACGTATGACTCGCACTTTAATTAATCTGGGATTAATTCGATGAGAGAGAAAATTAATCTGGGATTAATTACGGAGATATTTTATCTCGGATAAAATATCGTTAAAGAGAGAGAAAGATTAATTTGGAATTAATCGATAAATTAATATATTCGATATATTATAACGAAATTAGATTTCGACGAGGAATTGAAATTAGATTTTAATTCGGGCGAACGAATCAATTTAGAATTAATTCGTTAGCGACGTGAATAGTGATTTCGCTAGGCGTAATCATTTAATTACGACGCAACGGAAAATTCGTTAATTTAGAATTAGCGAACCCGAGCCCGAGATTGTTTGCGAGCTCATTCGCATTTCGAATTCGAGTGCGGCACGCAAGTCAAATCAAGCGTCAAATCATTAGTCACATCAAGCGTCAAATCAATTATCACTTTGAGTGATGTGACAAGTTGTCACTTGATTGAGTGATGTGACTTGATGGAGTTGGGTGAAAAGTGAAAAAGGCTTGTACCTTTGACTTTTACAAAATTAAAAATGCTATATGTTTATTAATTTTGGAAATTAATAAATACATTTACGCATTTTATTTTTTCCCACCTCTCTCTCTTGCAACCTTCACGTTTTGGAGCCCAAAACCCTTTCTCTCTCTCACGATTTTTTCCTCTGCTCACTGCCTCAAAACCGTGAGTTCAAGGAGAAGATAGAGAAATTTGTGGCAAATTTCTTGGGTGCTAGCACACATATGAGCCATCCTAAGGTGATAGGGAAGTGTCTTCATGAGCTTGGAATCACCTTGATAAGCTTGGAGCTTGGAGCATCAATGGAGGACCACCCAAAGCCGAAAATGGAGCTGCAGTTCACTGCCATTGCTGAGCTTGGAGGGAGGCAGAAAGTTGCAGTGCGTTTTGGTTCAACTTTGTTGCATCTCTACCGATCAATGTGAGTCTTTTCCGTACCTCCTTTGATGTGTATTCACTCGTTTTTATGCATTATAAATGATCCTTGGGACTTGATTGAAACTCAACACGAACAGGCGGAGGTCTGATCTAAATAGATCGGTGACGTGACTGCCATCTAAGTGTGGAGGATGTCTCATACATCCACAGTGGTGTCTCAAGTCGAAGGACCACTATGCTACTCAACCCGAGAAGATTCTTATTGACGTTGGTGTACCATCCATTAAGAATCTTCGGTGAGTCGTTCAGTGTTTATACACTATAAACATCTACACGTCTATACGAGTCTCTCCAGACTCATGGTTCATTGGGATAAACCATCGGACCAAGACTCGATATACGACATGTACTGGTCTCAACGGATTTGACTAACCGACCCGTGTTAGCAAATCTTGACCAGGAACTATGTTTGATAATATATATATAACAGTGACACTTCCCAATGTCAATTACAAACTCCCTTTGTAACTGTGTACTGTATTATATATTATCGGGCCTTTGTCTAATATATACATATCACTAAACCACATTTAGTTTCAATCTAATAGTAATTAGATCGAATACGTATATAAGAACAAGAGGTGCAACCATAAATAAGTAATATTATGGAATAAGGGGATGTTCGTATTCATGAATCAGACATAAATACGGTCCGGATTGGCGCTCTGAGCACCAACCCCAACAATTTCTCCCACTTGCTCTAGTGCCAATCCACGGTATCATATACACATCTCAATGTGTATCGTATGCACATGGCCCTCAAAAGCTCACCCAGTACTTAAGAGGTAGGCAACAAAAAAGTAGATCCGCTATGACATATTGAGTTTGTCAAACAAACTCCATCGTTTCTCATAGTCAGCATCATTCATATTTTGTAGAATCTAAATTATAAATTAATATGAAATGAATGTTATATCTGTATTATGCTACAGCTACTAAGTTGTCCAAGCATTTAGGGATCGAATCCAAAAATACTATGCGGACAACCACAAACACAACACCAATACAAAACTTCTAATTTATAAGGTCACCATGCAACTTCATAAATCAATACTTCATAAGTTGCATCTAATTCCACTAAATAGTAGAATCTTTTGTGACACTCCCACTTCATCATTTGTGACTCTTTATGACGTAGACTGTCTAACGTCATAATTAGTCTCAAAACTAATATGACCCTAATGGTGGCAGACTGTATTCTCCATGAATTAGAAACTCATTCTTAATATCTCAAGGATAACAAAGAACGTGTTTCAAGATCCATCTTATGGTCTATAGGATATCAAAATAACTCGTAACAATTACGATTAAATTGATATCTACAATCGCACATTATAAAGTATTTATTATGTCATCATCAAATGATACATAAGATTGATTAGACATTCTAATCAATATCCCTTTCGAAAAAGGAATCATCCTTTACGAAAGATGAATACTTTGTATAAGACACACAATAACTGTCCAACAGTTATACTAACTGTCATACAGATAGCCTAGTTATGTCTTTTATTAGATCACATCTAATGTACGAATAATAAGAGTATCTCACAAGTCTCTTAGTTTTATATCTTATATAAAACTTTATATCAAATATAACAGAGACTACTCCCACTGCTTTCACGGAGTAAAGAAGACTTAGGTAAATCTTTTTACCTCACAAACATCTCATTATTACTATAATAATGATAATGTTGTTAGGATATATAACACTAGAAAGTAATTTGTACGCTCCCACTAACCCTTTTATCACATATGTATTCTATATACTTTGACAAGATCAGACAATCTGACGATATCAAAAATAGAGAACACATATTTCTGGAAGACTTATCCGAGTCTACAATAGGCTCTATAAGCTAGCACAAAAACTACGATCTCAACAGAACACAAACTCTAGGGCCATTCCAGAATGAACTCTTCAAACAAATAAATCACAATTGATCTCTTATCTGAATAAGTCATTCAAAAAATGTCACTTTACATTCTTTAGTTAAAATGTACAGTTTCATATTAACATTAACCAATATATCTCTAATTGTTCAATTAGTGTGACTGGAGATAAGTTTTCTCAGAATCTACAATAGATTGTTGAGTATAACTTTTCTCACTGTCATACTGTAAAGGTCAAACCTTTAACAAGCTCACACCGCTTTCGCTGTGCAAACAATTAGCACATATCATGAACTAATTCATAATGAAAGCGTAATCAAGTTCAAAACTTGATCGTAGTAAGTTATGAACAATCTTAGATCTATGGTTCAATGGTGAACTTCCAGAATCGATATCAAATATCGCTTTCATTATAAGTTATAAGATAATTTTCTTCGGTAAGAAAACAACAGAACCATTAAGTATCAAATACTCGTAAATGATTCTGATATCCTATTAGACTTATATAGAAGATGTATAAAGGTTGTTTCATCTTATTAATCACGTAGTTCCATTTACAATTTATCATTCTCACATTTGACTTCAGTAAGTCAAGCCTTTTCTACAATAATTAACATCTGATGTTACACACCAAGTAATAAAACAATTTTATTACTTAGGATCGTAGGAAAGATATTCTATTAAATAGAATACAATATTCTATTAAACAGAATAAACGATAAACTTTTACTTATACCTCAAAGGTGTAAGTATTTTCCATTATATAACTATTATATAAAAGAAATATTCAAATCTTAAACTTTTCAAGATTCAGATTTTTCTACCTATACATATCATATATGTATCTGTAGAAATTAATGAAACATAAATCAAAAAGATGAACTAATGATACTGGAGCATATCCCCAAGAGTATTGAAACTAATTCGGTAACATTCAATATCAAACGAATCAAATCATATAAGATTCGACTGCTCCCACTGCTCAATTCCATCAAGATGGAATCGTGGAAGAATAATATTGAATATGAATCATATTCACTGAATAACCTTAGAACTAATTGCTTTAAATTCAAATGTTTGATCGTATCGAAAATCTTTGAACAGTTCAAAGACATGTAATGAATTTTAAGGATCAAGTTTTCAAAATACTCCAGATTGAATATATTTGAACAAGTCAAAAATGTTCAATCTTCGTTTCATCAGAACAGATTGAAAGTTCTTGATACTTTCAAGACTTTCAATATGTGTTCCTTCAGAAACACGTAACTAAGTTATGAAAATTCATCAATTAAGTTACGAAATTAAGAAAACTACCTTAAGCAATTATTATTTATTAAACTACATACAACCAATGTATCAGTTAAATAAATTTGGTGGTCCAATGACAATCATTGGTTAAACGAGATTTAATCACTTTCCTGAATACAATATTCATTAAATGGATAAGGATGTGTAGTGTGATCTCGTATCAAACCATCCTTTACCATACGGAATAAGCATCTAATGCTTAAGTGATTAAACTCATAAAGCACCGTTCTAAATTATTTACTTTACCGAATAATTTTTCTTAATGTTTATCTTTACGTCAATGACACTACTAGTTATATTTAAAATATATAACAATTATTTATAAAGAACAAGTAACTATCCAATAGTCGCGAGTTCTGATATCAAATATCAAAACAATCGTTAACTAATATTTTTAAATAACTAGACGGGAGATCTGGTATCCAATACCTGTAGTTGTAGTATTGTGAAAATCAATATTTTCTATACATAACTATACACATCTCCTTTCTGTAGCTTTACTATTTGCATTCAACTATTCACAACAATTGTAAATAATTGATTAGCAAATCATGTCGGACACATTGCCTCTAAAGGTAATTAAAGCTAAGAAACGTCATTACTAGATAAACAAATACATAATGGGGCTTTCTTAATGCCAGTCAAGAATCTCGAGACATGAACTAATTCAAGTCAATTCTTACTACATAAGAAACTATTCTCTTTAACGTATTATATCCTAAAGGGACATCTATCTAGATTTTCTATCATGACTTAGAAACTAAGTCACTAACCATCTTGATTTTGAAGAAAATCGGAACAAAAGTTCCCGATGGTTTTAGACCAATCTAATAATATCCTAGTATAATAGTATCTAGAACCTATTCTAGAATAACTGCAACCAAGAGTCAAGTCAAAAAGCATATCAAAATATGTGTGCAGTGAATTAAAAGTTTAATTCTATCTAATATAGATTAAGGAAAACAAACAAGAGGCTATTTCCATAATAATACACACTGCCTAAGTTAAGGAATTTTAAACTTAGCAGTGCCTCCCATTATTTTACGTAATACCGTAATCCCCAACGGAAAAAAGAGAATTCAATAATTAAATTGAATTCCATAATGGGAAGAGGACCCCATGAATATATTTCGACTCACAGCAGATGCACGGTCTCGCCTAAGTATATTCACAGGTAGACAACTCATTGTCAATCACTCACTAGTGACTCCGAGGTTCTGGTCCTGGTCGTTTCTCGTTGTCGCTGCTAAGGCAGGCCCACAAGGAGACGTACCAAGGTTAAACTCACCAATGATAAACTCAAGTTACTTGCGTAACCCTGACAGCTAGGGCACGTTCAGGATTCCGCTTTCGCTTGAATTTATCTAGTATCTGATATACATCCGGCATAAATAAATCTCTATCGGCTACACCCTCACAGAAGAGGCACGGTCTCAGATGTAGTCACGGAAAAATATTTATAAACCGTATTGACAAGACGGACCAAGAAACAAGTATTCCAAATACTAGTTACTTTAAAACCTTATTAAGCGGGGATATTCCATTAAGTGTCATACACCCTAAATCTAATCAAATTAGATTATAACATGCATGTATAAAGTCAAGAAAACATGATTAAACAATGAATAAAACAAGCTAATCATTTTATGGAGGCCTAGAATCAGACTCGCTCTGATACCATTTTGTAGGGGTTTTAGGGGCTAAATCCGGTAACGCAGCGGAAGCGGTGGAAAATCAAATTTTCCGATTTCAAAACTTTTTCCCGGATTAATTAGATAAACATATTTATTTAATTATCCAATAATCAAATTATGAAATAAAATTCAATAAATCATATTTAAGTGAATTTACCGAATTGCCCTTACACTTGGTACTTTGTCCATTTTTGTCCGAAATTGATCAAATCAATTTTGAATGATTCTAAATCATTTCTAAGCTGAAATTAGCATGTTCAAAACATCAAAACACCAAGGGCAACATAAATCCCCAAAATTGACCATTTGGCCGAGAGCTTCATTAAGCTCCAATTTGTGCATTTTGCACTTCCATGCTTCAAGACACATCCAAATGAAATCCAATCAACATGAAATTTTATATGCATCATATACACATTTAAATACACCATATAAAAGAAAAGCCCCAAATTTTGAAGTGGTCTTAAACCCTAATTTTTCAATTTCTTCAAATTGGACAAATTAGACCAAATTGGTAAAATCCAATACTTCAATCATGTTTCTTCCATCCAATTCAAGTCTCAACACAATGAAACAACTATAGAACAATTCAAGGTCATTTAAGAGTGGGTCAATAACTCTAGAATGGAAAAAAGGTTCTAAAATCTTAAAAGAATGCTTATTACTACACTAGTAATAAACTTCCAACATCATACATGCATATCACCTTCATCAAACTTTTATCCATCAAAAGTACAAAGAATAAAGAATAGAAAAACTCAAGAACATCCCAAGATGTTGCCCACAACAAGAGGAACAAATTACTCTCTAATGGAAGGTTGGAAATACTTACTAAATTCCAAGCTTTTCCTTGTTTTTCTTTTCTTTTCTCTCTACCTTCTTTGCCTTGTTTTAATGGAGTTTTGATAAAGTGAAAAGGTTCCTTAAACCCTAAAATTAAATGAAACAATATATACTTGCCCCAAAAACAAGCCTTGGCCGAAATTGGTGAGCAATATAATATCTAGATATTATTTTTGTTTCATTTAATTTTTACTTTATCAACTTGCAACTTTAATCATCAAACAATTTAATGAATAAAGTAAGTCAACATTAGCAACTAAAAAATATAACCATTATATTTAATAAAAGGGTCTTGGCCGAATTTAGCAAGAATAAAAAGGAAATAGATATTTTCAATTTTAACAATTAAAACAAATATCCAAGGAAGTCAAATTCAATTTGACAACCTTTTCCTTTAATGTAAAGTCAAACATTTACACTTATAATCATTTCCTAACTTTATCATTTGGCGAGATATTTATATTTTAATTATATTAATCATTTAACAATTAAATAATTAAATAATTAATTAAATACAAATATCTCAAATATATGTATTATATTTACTTTAAATATCTCAAATACATATATTAATGATATATGTCAAATACCTTTATTTGATAATTTATTAATGTGTATTTAATAATATCATATATTAAATACAAATACACATTAATTAGGAAATGACGCTTCGGCCCGTTCGCATGTATTTTTCGTTTAACGTTTAAACGATTTATAAATAATCATTATTATTCATAAAAGTTGCCCTAGTGCTCTACGAGTATATTTCATTAGTGAGATTCTCTAGATTCAGGTATATCCGTCACAAAATCCAATTTCGTGTCCATAATTTATCCACCCGTAAATTATGACGACCACGGATAAACTAGCTGAATCATACAGGTCGAGGTAATTGCATACGTAAAATCCCTCCGTCACAGGTATCCGGATAATACCAGAGATATAGATGTAAACGTCAAATCTCTATAGGTATTATCTCGTCGACGTATCTATTAGCAATCTCTAAATAACAATCGGAACTTACTTCTGAAGTACACTGTGGCTACAGATTTAACAGACTGCTAATTATATATGGACTGCCTATGCTCTGTACACAGAACTGACGGATCCTATCTTGACACACACAGGATATCCTGAGGATCGGTCCACACCCAACGAACAGGCGGAGGTCTGATCTAAATAGATCGGTGACGTGACTGCCATCTAAGTGTGGAGGATGTCTCATACATCCACAGTGGTGTCTCAAGTCGAAGGACCACTATGCTACTCAACCCGAGAAGATTCTTATTGACGTTGGTGTACTATCCATTAAGAATCTTCGGTGAGCCGTTCAGTGTTTATACACTATAAACATCTACACGTCTATACGAGTCTCTCCAGACTCATGGTTCATTGGGATAAACCATCGGACCAAGTCTCGATATACGACATGTACTGGTCTCAACGGATTTGACTAACCGACCCGTGTTAGCAAATCTTGACCAGGAACTATGTTTGATAATATATATATAACAGTGACACTTCCCAATGTCAATTACAAACTCCCTTTGTAACTGTGTACTGTATTATATATTATCGGGCCTTTGTCTAATATAAACATATCACTAAACCACATTTAGTTTCAATATAATAGTAATTAGATCGAATACGTATATAAGAACAATAGGTGCAACCATAAATAAGTAATATTATGGAATAAGGGGATGTTCGTATTCATGAATCAGACATAAATACGGTCCGGATTAGCGCTCTGAGCACCAACCCCAACAATGTAGTCATACTACCAATGGAATTCCGAGGGGTCTATCCAGAGCGAAGCTGTTTCCGTACCATCGGTAAACACAACCTTCTATTACACTTGCATGAGTATCATATACCCAAATATATGAGAACTATGCTGTTATGCTCCCACAACGCGCACAAGTGTAATACTAGTCTTTTACGCATTATCGAAGTCCAATCTCGATAATACTCTGACTAGGGATATTAAATGATTAAACCTTCGTGGATTGATAATGTCTCATATAATCTCAATCTGGAACTAATCATAAGGACCTTCTATCATTTATACATCTTGGTAATCTAATTACAAATGATAAAAGAGCAATTTCCTTTGTCACATAGTTAATTTGTACAACAACACCATGATCTGTACAAATAGTGATGCTATGGGTCATAATTGCCCAACAGTACCTAGACTTGCAAACAAGGTTTGTAAGTTAAATCGATCCATTTATGGATTGAAGCAAGCATCGCGTTCTTGGAACCAACGTTTTGATGAGATCATAAAAGAATATAATTTCGTTCAAAACGAGGATGATCCTTGTGTATATAAGAAGGTTAGTGGGAGTGCACTGACATTCATTGTCCTTTATTTTGACGATGTATTGCTAATTGGCAATGACATTCCCATGTTAACGTCGGTGAAAGCTTGGTTTTCATTAAAATTCTCCATGAAGGATCTGGGAGAAGCAGCCTTTATTCTAGGAATAAGGATCTACCGGGATAGATCTAGAAAGCTGCTTGGACTCTCCCAGAGCACGTACATTGACAAAGTGTTGAAGAGATTCAACATGGATCAGTCCAAGAGGGGACTGTTGCCAGTGTCACTTGGCGTCACTCTATCTAAGGACATGTGTCCTAAAACTCAAAATAAGAGAGACAAAATGAGTCGGATACCGTTCGCCTCGGCAGTTGGATCGATCATATATGCCATGATATGTACGCGACCTGATGTCTCCTATGCTTTGAACATGTGTAGTCGCTATCAGGCCGATCCAGGTGATAGTCACTGGATGGCGGTTAAGAATATCCTAAAATATCTTATACGAACTAAGGATGCTTTTTTAATCTATGGAGATGGAGGACTTGAGGGAACGGGCTCAGCTGCTAACGCAAGTTTCCAAACCGATAAAGACGACTGTAAGTCGCAATCAGGGTATATATTTCGTTTAAATAACGGAGCAGTAAGCTGGAAATCTTCCAAGCAAGAGACTGTTACCGATTCAACAACAGAAGCAGAGTATATTGCTGCAGCTGAAGCAGCAAAAGAGGCAGTTTGGATCCGAAAATTCCTAATTAGATTAGGAGTATTTTCGTTAGCAGCTGAGCCCATTCCATTGTATTGTGACAATAACGGGGCCATAGTGCAGGCTAAGGAACCGTGGTCTCATCAACGATCCAAGCATGTTCTTCGACATTTCCATCTGATTTGTGAGATCATACATCGTGGCGATATGAAGATCGAGAAGGTCGCATCAGAGGACAACATTGCAGATCCGCTGACGAAAGCTATTCCTCAGCAAAAGTTTGAGCGACATGTACATAGTTCAGGTATTAGATGATTGAGTTACTGGCTATAGGCTAAGTGGGAGATTGTTAGACAATTATGACCCATAGCGTCACTATTTGTAAAAGACATTGTGGTTTTTGTACAAATTAATTATGTAGCAATGAAATTGCATTTTATCATTTTGTAATTTGATTACTTAATATATATAAATGATAAAAGTCCATATGATTAATTCCAGATTATAAGATATGAGACAATATCAATCCATAAAGGTTTAATCATTAGATATCCCTAGTCATAGTATTATCGAGACTGGACATCGATAATGCAGAATAGACTAGTATCGCACTTGTGCGTGTTATGGAAGCGTAACAGCATAGTTCTCATATATTTAAGTATTGGATACTTATGCAAGTGTGATAGGAGGTTGTGTTTACCGATGGTACGGAAACAGCTTCGCTCTAGATAGACCCCGCAGAATCCCATTGGTAGTATGACTATGTGTCTATGGGAATCCGCATCAGGGTAGGTGTATTTGGTCTTAACCTGAGACTTACATCGCTAGTACTTGCGACAATCAATACGCTTTGGTTTTGGTCGCCCAGGACTTTAACAGGTTCTGTGTATGCCTCTTCTGGGTTTATTGAGAATCGTAGTGTATTGGGTGTGATGTCAAGATGGAAGTATCACTTCAGTCATATGGAGATGATGATCACGCAGAGATACATAATTAGTACTCTAAATGGTTGCAACCATCGGGATAATATGACAAGGTCATGATTATCCTATTTAAATAGACTAGTTGCTTGTAATCCGATATATGCTTCGTACGTGGCAGACACTATTCCAGCCACAGGCCTTGCATTTGACATCCGATACTGGATCGCTATACGCAATACTATGTATACTACGCCTGATATAGATTATATATTCCATTAAGAATATTTCTGGAGAATTGGGTAGGCACGGTGCTTTGCTAGAAGCCAACCATGTCTGGTAAATCGGTAAAAACGTAGTACGGGGTACGTACGTGTTCGGATAGTCTGACGACCGGATTTACTGCCAACGTATTCAGGGATCTCTTGGGTCGCTTCCCGAAGATTCACCGATGACGTATGATTCAAAAATTATTAATCTGGGATTAATTACGGAGAGATTTTATCTGGGATAGAATACTATTTGAAGAGATAGAACGATTAATTTGGAATTAATCGATAAAATAATATATTCGATTAATTAAACGAAATTAGATTTCGACGCGGAATTAAAATTAGATTTTAATTCGGGCAACTAGATTAATTTAGAATTAATTCGCTAGCGACGTGAATAGTAATTTTACTTGGCATAATTATTTTATTGAATTTGATTTAATTACGTCGCAACGGAAAATTCGTTAATTCGGAATTAGCGAACCTAAGCTCGGGAGTGTTTGCGGGCCTACTCAGATTTTTAATCAAGTGGGGCCCACATGTCACATCATTAGTCACATCACTTGTCATTCTTTTCATTGTTCAAATATGATCTTGGGACTATATTAGAAACAAAAAATGCGAGCCCAACAGTGTCGTGGTCGCCGAGCATCATAGGCATAGCGGTAAACCCTATTTCACTCCTATAAGTATCTTCCTTAAGGGTGTTAAGGTTAGTGCTCGGAGTGCCAATCCGGATCGTATTTATGTCTGATTCATAAATACGAGCAATACCTTTTTTCATAATATTACTAATTTAATGGTAGCACCATTGTCTTTTATACACTTATTCGATCTAATTACGATTAGATATCCGATTATGATTAGATCGAAACTAAATCTGGTTTAGTGATACGTGTATATTAGACAAAGACCCTAGGATTTACAGTATAGTGCGTAGTTACAACGTAGTTTGTAATTGACATTAGGAAGCGCACTATTAGTTGTATATCCTTAAATAAAGTTCCTGGTCAAGATTTGCTAACACGGGTCGGTTAGTAAAATCCGCTGAGACCAGTACATGTCGTATATCGTGACTTGGTCTGATGGTTTATCCCATTGAACCATGAGTCTCGGGGGACTCGTATAGACATGTAGGTGTTCATTTGATATGACACTGAACGACTCACTGAAGGTTTCCTAATAGATGGTACACCAACGTCAATAGGAACCTTCTCGAGTTGAGTAGCATAGTGGTCTTCAACTTGAGATACCACAGTGGGATATATGAGTTATCCTCCACACTTTCATGGTAGTCACGTCACCGATCTATTTAGATCAGACCTCCGCCTATTCGTTGGGTGTGGACTGATGCTCATGATATCTAGTGCGTATCAAGAGAGGATCCGCCAGTCCTGTGTAAAGGGCATAGGCATCCGCACGTGTTTACGATCTAGTAAATCCATGGTCGTGGTATAACTTCGAAAATCAGTTCCGAGTGTTATTTAGAGATCGTAAATTGAAAGTCGACTATATTATACCGAATGGATTTGACGTTATCATCTATATCCCAAGTATAATATGGATAGCCTGTGGCGGAGGGATTATACGTATGCAATGACCTCGACTTGCATAGTTTAGCGAGATTATCCATGGTCGTCATAATTCATGAGAGGGTGAATTATGGACACGAAATTGGAAGTCGTGATGGATAAACCTGAACTTAGAGAGTCCCATAATATGAAGTGTACTTGTTGAGCACTTGGGCAACTCGAAATGAATAATACGGATTATTCATAATACTTCACCAGATTAAGTGAGTTAATTCGGATCGTTTAATTAGTGAAACGATAACACATGCATTAGGGGATTTTGTCCGATAATAATTATTGTGTATTTGTATAGGATACATAATACGATTAGATACACATTAATTATTCGTCAAATGAGATTTTGACACATGCCATTAATATATGTATTTATTATTTATTGTAAATAAAAATACATATATAAAAATAATTACATTAATTGATTATTTGGATATTTAATTGTTAAATATTTAAATGATTAATTAATAAACTTTTTCCATAATTGTTATGGAATTTGTCCAATTATTATTGGTTTGTATGGCATGATTTGATTGGACTTTATTTGTCCAAATTTGATTTTTTGAAATAAAGTTCAATTTAATTAAATTTGATTTAATTTTCAAAATGTCAAAATTACCCCTACTTTTCCATCAAAGTCGGTCATGCTTATTTTAAAGGGAAAATGTTTTTCTTCTTCATAACTTGGTCTCCATTGCCGTGAGCTTCATAAACAAAATGGGTCTTAAATTTTCTTGATGAATCCATGAAGATTTGAAGGAAAGATCAAGAAAAAGTTTGAGATTTCAAGATATTAAGTGGTAATCTACTTAACCCTAAGCTAGGAAATTTGATTTCTTATTTTCTTGATGATTTAGAAAGGTTCTAGGGTTCCTTAAAATCTAAAATTTTGGGGCTTTGTGGTTTGGTGGTTGGATTAGAAGTTATATTGCATCTGTGAAGTAGTTTTGGAAGTAATTAGTGTAATTAGTTTACAATTTGATCAATTGTTGATTAGTTGCTATTCTAGAGTGTTATGACCACTCTTGTGACACCTAGAATTGTTCTTGGGTTGTTCATATGTGGTGACTTGATTTGGTGTTTTTTATTAATTTGATTAATCTTGAAAATTTGGATTTAAAGCATGAAAATTGTTAAATTTCGGTTTTTTGATCAGATCTGATGAAACTGGAAATTTTGTGATGATTTTGATGTCATATGAATATAATGGATGTGTTTTGGGAGTTGGAACAATTTCCAAAAAGTATTTTGGAGTTGAAATAAGTGAAAACGGTGAAAAACAGAGTTACCTGGTGACTTTTGAGCCAACTGAGTGACGGTTGTTCAAACAGTGAGTTCGTCACTGGTCGGGCAGCCCATGAACTGCCCTAACACTATTGGGGCTGACCTGGGTAGTCCCCATAAGTGTTGGGTGGTCGGTTCGGTGAAAAACACGTTTTAGGCCATTTTCCGAAAAAATATTTTTCGTAAAAGTTTTGTGAGGTTTCTTTTATATTTTTATCGTTATTTGATATTGAATAAATAGGTTTTGGTGAAATATGAATAAATTATTCATATTAGATATTGAATAATTTATTCGGTAATTTTGAAAAAGTTTTAAATTACGATTTCGCCCGAACCGCGCTTCTGCCACGCCCTTCGCCCAAAACCCCAACAAAAATGGTATCAGAGCAGGTCTGAGGCTTCATCCATTACATTATTAATGCTAGATATTAGATATTTAATCCAATTTTAATGTTCGCACATGCTTGCAATCTATATGTATTTCTTGACTTTTCGATTCTACGTTAACAGAAAATGTACCAGAAATTTAATCGTTAAATTAAGTTATATTTTCTTTAGGTAGAATTGAATTGCTTAGAAAATGATTTAGATTAAAATTCTGCATTTGATGTAGAGTATAGCTTCCTGAGGAAAATCTCCGCTTAGAAATATGGCTGTAAAGTAACGTGTATTGGATACATGTTTCTTGGTTCGTCTTGTCAGTACGGTTTATGGGTATCTTTCTATAACTGTATCCGAGATCATGCCAAAGCTATTAGGGTGTAGGTAATAGAATTATTATCCATACCGGTTGTATATTGAAACTGGACAAATTCAAGTGAAAGTTGAAATCATGAACGTGCCAAAGCTGTCAGGACTACATCGGTAACTTGAGTTTGTCATTGACAAGTGAAGCCTTGATATGCCTCCTTGTGAACGTGCCAAAGCTGTCATAACGAGAAACGGTCAGGACCAAAATCAGGAGTCACTGGTGAGTGATTGACAATGAGTTGTCAACCTAATGAATATCCGAAGGCGAGATCGTGCCAAAGCTGTGAGTCGAAATATATTCATGGGATCCTACTCTCACTATGGAATTCGATTTAATTATTGAATTCTCGTTGTTCGTTGGGGATTACGGTATTACATAAAGTAGTGGGAGACACTACTGGGTTTAAAATCCATAACTTAAGTTGTGTGTAATATTATTGGAAAATTCTGCTTTGTTTTCCTTTCATTCTATATTGTTTATAGATTTATACTTCTAATCCACTGCATTTATATTTATTGAATATATATTTTCTGACTTTACTTATTGTTGCGTAATTCTAAAATAGGTTCTAGAAAGACTGTAGACTTAGATATTGTTAGATTAGTTGAAACCATCGGGAAATGTTGTTCCGATTTTCTTGAAAATCAAGATGGTTTGTGACTTAGTTTCTAAGTCGCGATTAGGTAATCTAAAAAGATATCTGATTAGGATGTAGTTATCTAGTTAAAATAGTTTCTTGTGCAGTAAGAATTGACACGAATCAGTTCATGTCTCGAGATTCTTGACTGACATTAAGAAATCCCATTTAGTATTTATTTATCTTTAATGATGTTTCTTGGTTTTTAGTGACTTTTAGAAGTCACGTGTCTGACACAGTTTGCTAATCAATTATTTGCAATTGTTGTGAATAATTGAACGCAAATTATAAAGCTAAAGAAATGAGATGTGTATAGTTGTGTATAAAGAATATTGATTCTCATAATACGATGACTAAAAGTATTGGATACTAGATCTCTCGTCTAGTTAATTAAAATAATGTTTAATGATTGTTTTGATATTTGATATCAGAACTTGTGACTATTGGATAGTTACTTATTCTGTATAAACAGTCGTTACATATTTTAAGACGACTAGTAGTGTCATTAATGAAAGATAAACATTAAGAAAATATTCGGTAAAATAAATAACTTAGAACTATGTTTTATGAGATTTTATCATAAAAGCATCAAATGCTTATTCCTTATGGTAAAGGATGGTCTGATATGAGATCACACCACATATCCTTATCCATTTAATGAATATTGTATTCAGGTTGTGATTAAATCTCATTTAACTGATGATTGTCATTGGACCACCGATTTATTAAACTAATACATTGGATGTGTGTAGTTTAATGAATTAGAAATTGCCTTGTATAGTTTTCTTTGCTTTGTAACTCAGTTAATGAATTGTCATGACTTAGTTACGTGTTTCTAATAGAGAACATGTTGAACGTCTTAAATTGTTCAAGAACTGTCAATATGTTTCTAATGAAACTCGGATAGAATATTTTGAATAGTTCAAAGATATTTTATCAGTAGTGTTGAAAACTGTATCTTTAGAAATTCATTGCGCATCTTTGAATTGTTCGAAGATGTTTGATATGATCAAACGCATGAATTTAAGGCAATTAGTTCTAAAGCTATTTAATGAATTTAATTCTTACTCAATATTAAACTTCTGCGGTTCCATTTTGATGGAATTGGTCAGTGGGAGTTATTGAATCTTATATGATTTGATTAATTGATATTAAGTGTTACCGAATTGGTTTTCAATACTCTTGGGGTTATACTCCAGTAACACTATTTGGTCTCTTTAATTTAGGTTCCATTCATTTCTACAGTTACATATATGATATGTATAGGTAGAAAATTTGAATCTTGAAAATTTTGAGATTTGAAACTTTCTTTTGTATAATGGTTATATAATTGAAAGTACTTGTGCCTCGGAGGTACGAGTGGAAGGTTTATCATTTATTCTATTTAATGGAATATTGTATTCTATTTGATAGAATATCTTTTCTACGATCCCAAGTAATAAAATTGTTTTTGTTACTTGGTGGTTCACATTGGATGTTGACGATTGCAGAAAATACTTGACTTATTAAGTTAAATGTGAGAATGATAAACGGTAATGGAACTACATAATTAATAAGATGATCAGACAAATAGACATCCTCCGTATAATTTCAATAGGATGTCGGAATCATTTACAAAGTATTTGATACTTAATGATTTTGTTATTTTCTTATCGAAGAAAATTGTCCTATAACTTATAGTGGGAGCGATATTTGATATCGATTTCGGAAATTACCATTGAACCATAAATCTAAGATTGTTCATTACTTACTACGATCAAGTTTAGAACCTGATTAGGTTTTCGTTATGAATAGTTCATAAAATGTGCAAATTATTTGCGCAGCAAAAGCAAAGTGAGCTTGATAAAGGTTTGACCTTTATAGTATGACAGTGAGAAAGGTTTTGCTCAGTGATCTATTGTAGATTCTGAGAAAACTTGTCTATAGTCGCACTAATTGAACAATTAAGGATCTGTTGGTTAATGTTGAAATTAAACTATGTATTTTAGCTAAAGAATGTAAAGTGGCGTTCTTGAGTGATTTCTTCGAATAAGAGATCTGTTGTGATTTCTTTGTTTGAAGAAGTTCATTCTGGAATGGCCCTAGAGTTTGTATTCTTCTAAGATCACAATTTGATATACTAGCTTATGGAGCCTATTGTAGACTCAGATAAGCTTTTCGGAAATCCGTGTTCTCTGATTTTGATATCAGTCAGATTGTCTGGTTTTATCGAAGTATAGAGAATACATATTTGTCAGTAGGGTCAGTGGGAGCGTACAAATTTCTTTCTAGTGTTATATATCCTAAGTCTTATTTTCTCCATGAAAACAATGAGAGTAGTCTCTGTTATATTTGGTATAAATTTTTATATAAGATATAAAACTAAGAGACTTGTGAGATACTCTCATTTGTCGCGTATTAGATATGATCTAATAAAGGACACAATAAAACTATTTATATGACAGTTAGTATAACTGTTTGACAGTTAACATGTCTTTTATGTATATAGTATTCATCTTTCGTAAATGATGATTCTTTTGTCGAAAGTTAGATTGATTGGAATGTCTAGTCAATATTATGCATCATAGGATGATGGCGTAATGAATACTGTATTATATGCGATTATAGATATAAATTTAATCGTAACTGTTAAAAGTTATTTTTATATGCAATATACCATAAGATGTGTCTTGAAACATGTTCTTTGTGATCTTTGAGATATTAAGAACAAGTTTCTTATTCATGGAGAATTTAGGCTGCAACCATAAGGTCCAATTAGTTTTGATTCTAATTATGACATTAGATGGTCTATGTCATATAAAGTCAGAAAAGATGCAGTGGGAGTGTCACCGTTGATTCTTGATGAGTGGTATTTATATCACTATTTCCCACACATTTAACCAAATATTTTGTATAGTTTCTTGAGTTTTGTGAATATTTTGATGTGTTTTGTGTTATTTTATAGATAAATAAAGTTTCAGGACATTCTGGAGGTGATTTGGGCCAAAACAATGAAAATTGGACGAAAAGGGCATTTTGGTCAATTCTCGCGTCGCGACGCCAATACCTTCAGCGTCGCGACGTCTAACATGCGCCGAACAGTGCTAACGTGCGCCGGGTCCACAAATCAGAATCTGAGAAAAGTTTGACTTTGCTAACGTGCGTCGTGCCACGTGTCACCATCATAGCCGATCTGCTAACATGCGTCGTGCCACGTGTCAGCATCCTACGGTGCCGACAGTCGCCATCGCCACGTGTGCCACGTGTCACTTCAGGTCATTTCCATGTCATCAGCCACGTCAACAAGTCAACAAGTCAACATTGCCACCTCACCGCCACGTCATCATCAGCCAATCAGGAAGTGCCACGTGTCGCAATCCTATGGTGCAGACAGTCTCTTTCCCACGTGTCGCCAGGTCACCGCCACGTCAACATCAATCATTGAGTATCTAATCCTTATCTGACACGTGGCGGATAAGAATCTCATCGACCAATCAGAAGCCGCCATGTGTCACAATAATTGAAGCCTAACCACCTCGCCACGTGTCAACTTATCAGCTTATCCAGAATCTTCAAACAGGCGAACCAGAGCGTGCCACGTCGACAAAAGCTGGCGTAGCGACGCTGAAGGCCCTGGCGTCGCGACGCTGGAAGCCTACCGAGGCCTATAAATTGAGCTCGAGATTTCAGAATTCATTGCACCACTTTCTCTCTTATATTCTATCTAAAGAGAGAGTTTCTCTCTCTACTTTCTTTTAATTTTTAGCTTTTCAATTTTTTAGTTTTGTAAATAATTTTAATTACGTTTTGTAATAATAGTAATTTAATTTTTACTTTTTACTTTTTACAGTTTTTACTATTTACCATGAGGAGGTAACTTCCCCAGCTAGGGTGAAAGGTAATTCTTTTACTGTTACTATTTAGATTAATCTCCCTTAAAAATAATATATTCACTATTTAAAATATTGACTTAAAAAGGATACCGACAGATTGGTCGGTTGGTAATTCATTTTAATCTGGTTTAAACCTGACTAATCAAGGATACCGCCAGATTGGTCGGTTGGTAATTAAATTTTGGTTCCGCCTTTATGGCTGGTTGGACTTAATTTGACTTAATCAGATTACCGCCTATATGGCTGGTTGGAAAAAGAATCACAAGTTTATATATTATTTTATGGGAGATATCTAAAATAGTAAATAGTAAAAGTAATTCCTTTTACCTTAGCATTTTATTTTATTTTATTTTACTTTTCAGCTTTTACTTTATGTCTTTTACTTTTCAGTTCTTACTAGCTCTAGTTATGTGTTAGTTATCTGGGGTTGTGATGAATTCTAATATCACCGGTTTATAAGGGGTTATTTTATAGTTTGGGTAATTTAAAGGTTTACTTATTAAGTCTTTAGCTTAATGCTTCTTGTTGTCTGATCACCAATAAGATTGATGTGGTAAATATAAAATGAACTAGACATAGGGATTTTAGGTTTCAGCCTTAGACTTAATAGCCCACGATCTTCCTTAAGGATAGATAACCCTTTAATAGATTTCCTTACAGGATAGACATATACCTGTCGGGCGGGGGTAGCCATAATTGGAACTTAAACTTAATGAATCCAGATAATTTGGTTGACATAGACATATGGTTCAATTGGGTTAAACTGGGTATTTGCGTCTGACCATCGACAGAGGCTTTTGCATAATTTAGTGTTCCAGGTTAGTAAACTGATTTATCACACAAACATAAAATAATCACTTCATCTTTTAAAAGATATTAGAAGGATTCACAACCTTAGATCTTTGTGTCTTTTGTTATTTTCCTTAGTATTTTCTTTTATCTTTTTATTTATTTATTTATTTTGTAAATCCACTTTCAACCAATCAAACAATCATTCTCTTCACCCTCAATTAGATATTTGTAAATAAATAGATTCAATAATTAATAACAACAGTATGAATTAAGTCCTCGTGGGATCGATATTTTTATACTACTTGAACGATACGTGCGCTTGAGTTATACGTGTGTGTTTACGCCGGTCAAGTTTTTGGCGCCGTTGCCGGGGACTTATATTTCTTGAGTAGTTAATTTTGAAGCTATCTAATTTACTTATATCTAATTTTCTTTATTTTTATCTGTAATTTTTACTTCTTTCTTTTTCAGGTGATTGAAAAATGGAACACTACTGGGAGATTGAAAGATTACGAGCTTTACAAGAAGATACACCCCACATCTGGGAACAACAGTCTGGTTTTCTGAGGCCTGTTGTCCAGCCCAACAACTATCACTGGATGCCAGAACCAAGCAATACCACATTTGCTCAACAGAACGCAATGGGGAGATGTGACATATGTAATGGTAACCACCCTAGAGATTATTGTGAATACAACTACCATCCAGGGTGGCAGAGCTATCAAAATCCTTCATGGTACGAAAAACCATCACATTTTCCATCTTATCCACCACCCACCTACAATAATCTTCATCAACAATCAGAACAATCAGAAAAAAGATCAGATGATTGACATGCTCAAAGATGTGTTCAAGCAATGAGAAGAAAAGATGGATACAATGCTTGAAACATTCCAGAATCAACTCGAAAGTATTCAGAGACAATCAGAATCCATTCAGAGGATAACAGATCAAATGAGACAATTCACAGAAAACCAGAACTACATACCTCAAGAACCAGTTTCAGATGACACTGATGAAGCCTTCGAGTACCAATCATTTCACAATGACACTTCAACAGAGGAGGAGACTGAGCAGTATCAACAACTAGAGGTATCAGTTCAGGAGCCCGAACCGGCAGAGTCTCAATTTGACTTTTATTATTCAGATTCTGACGAGGATGAAGCTGATCTATTTGTACCAACTGCACCAACAACGGAGGATCAAACTTTCAATCCTCAAAATGAAGATCTTGGAGCATGTTTTACCATGATGTTTGAAGAAGATCTATCTGAACCATCCATTCCAGTCGTATCAGAGGATGAAAACCTAATGTCAGAAACATCTTTGCATCCTCAGGTTGACAATTTTGAAGCATGTATTTCACAGATGACAAATAAAGAGCTGAATACAAAAATTTTACAATACATCTGTGAAGAAAAGGTGGAGCAAGAAGCATAGCAAATGGAGGAGCAAATGTCTGACCTTAATAAAGATCCAGAGTATTCAGGAGAAACATCGTTGTTTTGGGGAGTACAAATCAAAGATATCACCCAGAAGCTTGACAGAATGGAACTTCCATTCATAGTCAAGCACCATATGAGACCTCCTGATTTTCTTTCTTTCTTTGCAGGAATCACTGGAACAAAAAGGAGCAAAAAGGTGGCACGAGCACTGAATGAGACAAAACTTTTTTTGCCACTTTACCGTTGGAAGAGACCCTTCAAAAGCAACGCTTACGGGATTGTCTTTAATCGGACATCCAAAACGACATTGAAACCTCCTTGACATATGGATTTCAGTCACGTCTGGCTGAAGACGAAAAATTTAGCGCTAGCAGGGAGGCAACCCATGCAATTTGTTGTAATTTGTTTTCATATTTTGTGTGAACTTTTTAATTTTGTGTGTTATTTTTGTAGGGAAAGGCACAAACGAAGCATTTTAAGACAGAAGGAATTGTGTTTGGCAATCAAAGATGAGAAACAATTCATTAGCGATGGCTGAGTAAGGAATGAAATCTTGAAACGCATCCTAATGAATTTATACTAAGCGAGTGGCGTATTGCGTACACAATTCTGTTGCCTTAATTATTGCTTTGATTCGCTTTTCAGTTGTAATTATCTTTATTTTCGTAGACAGGATCCAGACTTTTTGACCTTTCACGATTTCTTTTGTTGTTTAGCTAACAATCGTCCTTTGGAAGATATTAGTGCTATTATTACTCACCCTTTTTCAGGTACTATAAATTCAGCCCGTCATTGCACCTTTGAAGGCATCCAGAGTTGAGAAAGAAATACATAAAAAATGAAAGCCACTTCAAGAAGACGAGTTGAAAACATCTGTGTGTTTTGCGGTACTAGTGTTTGTACTAAGCCACAATACGTAGAAGCAGCACAGGAATTGGGTCGAGTCTTAGCTGCAAGGAATATGCACTTAATATATGGCAGAGGAAATCTCGGACTTTTGGGGATCGTTTCAAAGGTTGTACAGGAGGAAGGCAGTCATGTTTTGGGAATCATCCCAAAACCCTTGGCAGAGGCAAATCTTATTGGATCATCAAACGGAGAGGAACTGATCGTGCCAGGTATGTCTGAACGACTGGTAGAAATGATTAACTGTGCTGATGCTTTTATCGCTTTGCCAGGTGGCTTGGGTACATTGGAGGAAATTTTTATAGTTCTATCTTGGGCGAACCTGAACATACACCAGAAACCGCTTGGAATGTTTAATGTTGATGGATTTTATGATTTTCTTTGTGTGTTTCTTGATGATGCCCGAAGAAATGGGTTCGTGTCAAAACCTATGAAAGAACTTCTCTTCACTGCCAGAACTGCTCCGGATCTAATAGACCAACTCATAGCCTATGAACCACAAGTTGACCCTATCCTTTCAAAGATAAATTGGTCCGAGGACGATCGTGGTAAGAGGCGTCGGATTAATCTGGATCTTAACCTTTAATTTCCTGTAGATTTTCAGCTAACCAGGTACGACCTTCTTAACTCTCCTTTTACTGTTTAAGACATTGGGGACAATGTCTCATTTAGGTTTGGGGGAGGAAATTAGTTGATCAGTACCTTATTTTTAGTTTGTGTGTTATTTTTATTTTTTTAGTCCAAATTTTTTTCGAAAAATACAAAAAAATTGGAAAATTTTCAAAAATTACAAAAAAATTTTGCATTTTTATTTGACTAAAAAGGTGAAATTGGTAAGAGATAGCTGAGTAAGGAGTTTCCACTCCTGAGACGTATCTCAAACCTATTTCGAAACAAGTTAATTTTTGTTTATTTCATTTTGAATTATTTAATTTGTGAATTCTCCTTAAAACGGACTAAAATGGATCTTCATATGCTCAGTTGACAGATATTATCAACATATATAGTAACATACGCACATGAGCTAAAATTGAAAAGCTTGTAATATTCAGTGCTCTAGTTTAATTGGAGGAAACATCTCAAAAAGCAATGGAGTAAAAAAAAAAAAAAAAAACTTCTGAGATCCGAGTTATTAAGTCTGTAATTGTGTTTTAACACCTAGTGCCCTAAAGCCAACTGGTTTGGGAGTCACTGGCCCAAGGCTCGTTACATGGATCGAAGATGCTGCAAAAAATATATATATCTGAAGTCTGAGTAATTAAGTCCGTAGGGGTGTCTTAACACCTGGTGCCCTAAAGCCAACTGGTTTGGGAGTCACCGACCCAACACTCGTTACATAGATGGAAGATATTGTATATAAATAAATAAAAAATCAAAGAAAAAATCAGAAAAAATGAGAAAAATTATTCCATTGCTATAAAAAGGTGTGAAATCTGATAGAACTTTAGGACAAAAATATTACTCTCTTATCAACTGCACTTATGACTGTTGTGGGTAAAAATGAGTTGTTTAATATTATGTTGGCTGTGTATATGAAGAATGGTAAAAATAATCGGAGAATTTACTTATTCAGTAATTTAGAATAAAACAAAACAACTAGTAACTTGGAGTAGAAGTTTCACCTGATTAGTCACTAACTTCTTTATTCTCTTTTTGCTTGTTTTTTTGCTTTTGTGTGCATTAGTTTTACTACCTTTTTACTTTTGTAAAATGTTTGTGGGTATCATTGCTGTAAACCCTCACGAGACTACAACTCGTCCACTAGGGACACCTAGGGGTTTAAAGGCTTGTTGCATAAGCTAAATGCAACCGTGATCCCTACGAAAGTGGTTTAGTTAATTTATTTATGTTATTTTACTCTATGTTTTGCTCGAGGACTAGCAAAATGTTAGGTTTGGGGGTGTGATGAGTGGTATTTATATCACTATTTCCCACTCATTTAACCAAATATTTTGTATAGTTTCTTGAGTTTTGTGAATATTTTGATGTGTTTTGTGTTATTTTATAGATAAATAAAGTTTCAGGACATTCTGGAGGTGATTTGGGCCAAAACAGTGAAAATTGGACGAAAGGGCATTTTGGTCAATTCTCGCGTCGCGACGCCAATACCTTCAGCGTCGTGACGACTAACATGCGCCGAACAGTGCTAACGTGCGGCGGGTCCACAAATCAGAATCTGAGAAAAGTTTGACTTTGCTAACGTGCGCCGTGCCATGTGTCACCATCATAGCCGATCTGCAAACATGCGCCGTGCCACGTGTCAGCATCCTACGGTGCCGACAGTCGCCATCGCCACATGTGCCACGTGTCACTCTAGGTCATTTCCATGTCATCAGCCACGTCAGGAAGTCAACAAGTCAACATTGCCACCTCACCGCCACGTCATCATCAGCCAATCAGGAAGTGCCACGTGTCGCAATCCTACGGTGCCGACAATCTCTTTCCCACGTGTTGCCACGTCACCGCCACGTCAGCATCAATCATTGAGTATCTAATCCTTATCTGACACGTGGCGGATAAGAATCTCATCGACCAATCAGAAGCCGCCATGTGTCACAATAATTGAAGCTAACCACCTCGCCACGTGTCACCTTATCAGCTTATCCAGAATCTTCAAACATGCGAACCAGAGCGTGCTACGTCGACAAAAGCTGGCGTAGCGACGCTGAAGGCCCTGGCGTCGCGACGCTGGAAGCCTACCGAGGCCTATAAATTGAGCTCGAGATTTCAGAATTCATTGCACCACTCTCTCTCTTATATTTCATCTAAAGAGAGAGTTTCTCTCTCTACTTTCTTTTAATTTTTAGTTTTTTAGTTTTGTAAATAATTTTAATTACGTTTTGTAATAATAGTAATTTAATTTTTACTTTTTACGGTTTTTACTATTTACCATGAGGAGGTAACTTCCCCAGCTAGGGTGAAAGGTAATTCTTTTACTGTTACTATTTAGATTAATCTCCCTTAAAAATAATATATTCACTATTTAAAATATTGACTTAAAAAGGATACCGCCAGATTGTTCGATTGGTAATTCATTTTAATCTGGTTTAAACCTGACTAATCACGGATACCGCCAGATTGGTCGGTTGGTAATTTTATTTTGGTTCCGCCTTTTTGGCTGGTTGGACTTAATTTGACTTAATCAGATTACCGCCTATATGGCTGGTTGGAAAAAGAATCACAAGTTTATATATTATTTTATGGGAGATATCTAAAATAGTAAATAGTGAAAGTAATTCCTTTTACCTTAGCATTTTATTTTATTTTATTTTACTTTTCAGCTTTTACTTTATGTCTTTTACTTTTCAGTTTTTACTAGCCCTAGTTATGTGTTAATTATCTGGAGTTGTGATGAATTCTAATATCACCGGTTTATAAGGGGTTATTTTATAGTTTGGGTAATTTAAAAGTTTACTTATTAAGTCTTTAGCTTAATGCTTCTTGTTGTCTGATCACCAATAAGATTGATGTGGTAAATCTAAAATGAACTAGACATAGGGATTTTAGGTTTCAGCCTTAGACATAATAGCCCACGATCTTCCTTGAGGATAGATAACCCTTTAATAGATTTCCTTACAGGATAGACATATACCTGTCGGGCGGGGGTAGCCATAATTGGAACTTAAACTTAATGAATCCAGATAATTTGGTTGACATAGACATATGGTTCAATTGGGTTAAACTGGGTATTTGCGTCTGACCATCGACAGAGGCTTTTGCATAATTTAGTGTTCCAGGTTAGTAAACTGATTTATTACACAAACATAAAATAATCACTTCATATTTTAAAAGATATTAGAAGGATTCACAACCCTAGATCTTTGTGTCTTTTGTTATTTTCCTTAGTATTTTCTTTTGTCTTTTTATTTATTTATTTATTTTGTAAAATCACTTTCAACCAATCAAACAATCATTCTCTTCACCCTCAATTAGATATTTGAATATAAATAAATTCAATAATTAATAACAACAGTAGGAATTAAGTCCTCGTGGTATCGATATTTTTATACTACTTGAACGATACGTGCGCTTGCGTTATACGTGTGTGTTTACACCGGTCAATTCTACTGAACTAGTGGAATCAGTTGTGACTTATGAAGTATTGACTTATGAAGTTGCATAGTGACTCATTAGATTAGAAATTTTTATATTAGTGTAGTGCTTGCGGTTGTCTTATAGTATTTGGATTTGATTTCTAAATACATATACAACTTAGTAGCTATAGCACAATACTGATATTGCATCTGAGTCATATTAATGTGGAATTTGGATTCTAAAAAGTATTAATGATGCTAGCTAAAGAAAATGGTTGGGTTTGTTGGACAGACTCGATTTATTAAAAGCTGACTTACTTGTTGCTGCCTACCTCTTGAGTGCTAGGTGAGCTCCTGAGGGCCATGAGTATGTGATACACATTGAGATGTGTATATGATATTGTGGATTAGCACTAGAGAAAATGGGAGAAATTGTTAGGGTTGGTGCTCGGAGTGCCAATCCAGATCGTATTTATGTCCGATTCATAAATACGAGCAATATCATTTTCCATAATATTACTAATTTAATGGTAGTACCCTTGTCTTTTTACACTTATTCAATCTAATTACGATTAGATATCTAATTATGATTATATCAAAACTAAATCTGGTTTAGTGATACATTTATATTAGACAAAGACCCCAGGATTTACAGTATAGTGCGCAGTTACAACTTAGTTTGTAATTGACATTAGGAAATGCACTATTAGTTGTATATCCTTAAATAAAGTTCTTGGTCAAGATTTGCTAACACGGGTCGGTTAGTAAAATTCGCTGAGACCAGTACATGTCGTATATCGTGACTTGGTCCGATGGTTTATCCCAGTGAACCATGAGTCTCAGGAGACTCATATAGACATGTAGGTGTTTATTTCATAAGACACTGAACGACTCACTGGAGGTTTCCTAATAGATGGTACACCAACGTCAATATGAACCTTCTCGAGTTGAGCGAGCAAAGTGGTCATTCGACTTGAGATACCACAGTGGGATATGAGTTATCCTCCACACTTTGATGGTGGTCACGTCACCGATCTATTTAGATCAGGCCTCCGCCTGTTCGTTGGGTGTGGACTGATGCTCATGATATCCAGTGCGTATAAAAAGAGGATCCGTCAGTCCTCTGTACAGGGCATAGGCATCCGAACGTGTTTACGATCTAGTAAATCCATGGTCGTGGTATAACTTCGGAAATCAGTTCCGAATGTTATTTAGAGATCGTAAATTGAAAGTCAACTATATTATACCGAACGGATTTGACTTTATCATCTATATCCCAGGTATAATATGGATAGCCTGTGACTGAGGGATTATATGTATGCAATGACCTCGGCTTGCATAGTTTAGCGAGATTATCTGTGGTCATCATAATTCATGAGTGGGTGAATTACAGACACGAAATTGAATTTCGTGACGGATAAACCTGAACTTAGAGAGTCCCACAATATAAAGTGTACTCGTTGAGCACTTGGGCAACTCGATAGGAATAATACGGATTATTCATAATACTTCACCGGATTAAGTGAGTTAATTCGGATCGTTTAATCGGTTAAACGATAACACATGCATTATGAGATTTTTTTCAATAATAAATATTGTGTATTTTTATATGATACATAATACGATTAGATACACATTAATTATTCGTCAAATGAGATTTTGACACATGTCATTAATATATGTTTTTATTATTTATTGTAAATAAAAATACATATATAAAAATAATTACATTAATTGATTATTTGGATATTTAATTGTTAAATATTTAAATGATTAATTAATAAAATTTTTCCATAATTGTTATGGAATTTGTCCAATTATTATTGGTTTGTTTGGCATGATTTGATTGGACTTTATTTGTCCAAATTTGATTTGTTGAAATAAAGTTCAATTTAATTAATTGATTTAATTTCAAAATGATAAAATTGCCCTTACTTTTCCATCAAAGTCGGTCATGCTTATTTTAAAGGGAAAATGTTTTTCTTCTTCATAACTTGGTCTCCATTGCCGTGAGCTTCATAAACAAAATGGGTCTCAAATTGTCTTGATGAATCCATGAAGATTTGAAGGAAAATCAAGAAAAAGTTTGGGATTTCAAGATATTAAGAGGTAATATACTTAACCCTAAGCTAGGAAATTTGATTTCTTATTTTCTTGATGATTTATAAAGGTTCTAGGGTTCCTTCAAATCTGAAATTTTGGGGCTTTGTGGTTTGGTGGATGGATTAGAAGTTATATTGCATATGTGAAGTAGTTTTGGAAGTAATTAGTGTAATTAGTTTCCAATTTGATCAATTGTTGACGAGTTGCAATTCTAGAGTGTTATGACCACTCTTGTGACACCTAGAATTGTTCTTGGGTTGTTCATATGTGGTGACTTGATTTGGTGTTTTTTATTAATTTGATTAATCTTGAAAATTTAGATTTAAAGCATGAAAATTATTAAATTTCGGTTTTGGATCAGATCTAATGAAACTGGAAATTTTGTGATGATTTTTATGTCATATGAATGTAATGGATGTGTTTTGGGAGTTGGAACAATTGCCGGAAAGTGTTTCGGAGTTGAAATAAGTGAAAACGGTGAAAAAATGTGTTACCGGGTGACTTTTGAGCCAACCTGGTGACGGCTGTCCAAATAGTGAGTTCGTCACTGTTCAGGTAGCCCATGAACTGCCCTAACACTATTGGGGCGGACCTGCGCAGTCCCAATAAGTGTTGGGTGGTCGGTTCGGTCAAAAATGCGTTTTAGGCCATTTTGCGAAAAAATATTTTTCGTAAAAGTTTCGCGAGGTTTATTTTATATTTATGTCATTTTTGATATCAAATAAATAGGTTTAGGTTAAATATGAATAAATTATTCATATTAGATATTGAATAATATATTCGGTAATTTTGAAAAAGTTTTAAATTACGATTTCGCCCGAACCGCGCTTCCACCGCGCCCTTCGCCCAAAACCCCAACAAAGGGTTGATTCGTTACTTGAACGGTTAGAGCGCTTGAGTTTTTCTATTACGAATAGAAAGATTAACATTCATAATTGTTATGAATAAATCATTCATTAGAATCAATGGTACTTAAGTTAAAAACAATTAGAGGGGTATAACATAAATTCTGACACGGCTCTAATTTTGAGATACTCGTTAATGGCCAATCCGTATGTAATGACTATATCGATGGACACTGACGTGGTTCGAATTATATTATCTATCTACTACAATGAGAGTGCATCTTTAGTTTTATAATAAATGATTAGATGATAATTATTTATTATTATTTATTAAATTATATTATATTATATAATTTAATAAAGGTTGATATTTTTATATTTCCAAAAATAGGTTATTGGAAAACTTTAGTTGGTTTTGGATGTTACACCTTTTAAAAGGTGATAGCATATTTATTTTTGTAACATCTTTTTCATTAAGGAAATTAAAAATTTGTTGTTACAAAACTTTGACAAAAATACTAGGGTGGCCGATTATTGTTATATAGGGAGGAGAAGGGTTTGTTTTATTTTGGAAATAAAAACCTAGGTATATAAAGAAAATTAGATTTTCTTTTTGCCTAACCTAAGCTATTCTAACCCTAGCCATCTTTTCTTATTCTTTGTAATCTCTCAAGAGATGAGAAAAGAAAAAAGAAAAACAAAGAAAAACCAAAAGCAAAACTTGTGTGACATTTTAATCTCTAAAGAGTTTAGAGATTTGTTTGTGAATATATCCCACTTTATTTTCTGTTGGTAACGAGATATAGCACGGAAGGCTATTTGATATCGAACAAAAATCATCATCTTCTCCTTCTCAATACATCACACGGTAGTGAGCAATTTTCTGCTCACTGTCGCATATTACTTTGTGTAACAGGGCTCAGTTCGAATTGTTTTTAATCCATAAATATTGGGGAACATTTAGGGATATTTTAAGACTATATTGGGGCTGTTTTTAACTGAAAAATTAGACATGAAACACAATAACAATTCATGCATAAAGGGGCTGATTTGGGCAGTGAGTTGGGCATGATTTCGGGTCCAAAACAGTCTAGATCCGATCCGTTGTTGCGGGGCTGTTCCTGGGCTAAAATTTTATTCAAAATAGAAGTAAAATTTCAGTGAAAGAGCTGATAACATTCGACTGCAAAAGGGGAAGGGCAGAAAAAAATTTCAAGTTCGATCCCGAGTGCCTAACGTGTTTCCGCTGCACTAGGAAAGTGATTCCTACAATTGGCATCAAGACCGAGGTTGAAAATTATTCTTAACCCTTATCTTTTTCATTTAAAGTTACAGTTTTTATTTGTTTATATGAGATATAAATAATTATATGCATGTTTAGATGAGTAGGCACAAAATAATATTCATAAGATGAATGGTTATTGTTGATTTATGTGATGAATGGTTTTTGCATTTATCGTAAAAAAAAAATTCCGGCTCTTATTTTTATGTTGGTTTTGGTTTTGGGATGTAAGGCCATAAGGCCAATTTTTACAAATGTTGTAATTTAATTTTCCTATGTAAAATTTCATTTTTTGTAATTTGGAGTACCAAAGTCACAAAAGGAGCCAACACCACCATGGAGCAAGATTTGAAGACAAATGGATACTTTGGGAATTTTATTTACTAATTAGATTACTGTAAGAAAGATAAGAGCCCGGTCAATGCAAAATTATTTTTTATGTTGTAAGTATGTTTAATTCGAAATGTTTGAATAACATGTCATGTAGCTTAGGGTGCCTACTCTTGCATTTTCATATGCCATAACATGTTTTGGATGCATGAATATTCTAGACATAAAATATGATTTTATATAATTTAAAATGGTTAAATTGGAATATGGTATGCATTTAAAATGATTAATGAGATTAATTGATTTTATGGTTTAAAATTTGAAATTCTAAAATAATGGGCTTAATAAATGAATCATGAATTCCATTGGTAAATTCCATAGCTGATTCCGAATGGACGGTAATGTGGTCTGCATTCAGGATACAACTCCACATACCATAGGATTTTATAACGCGCTTAAATTAATTAAATGGTTTAATTATAATTTTGACCACTTTAGAATTTTATTTTAAACTTGTTAGTGTTCCAATATTTTAAGAGTTAAAATATATTAGGACATTAAAAATAGCTTAATAAATTAGTTTAATTGAGTAAAATAATTAATATAGACTAATACATATTAGTGGATTAAATTTTTAGAGTTAAAATTTATAAGGTCACTAATAGTGCACTAGTGTAAATAAGAGTTATGTTTTAGCCGCCATAAATTTATTCACATTAGTAAATTAAAATATTAGATATTTTAAAATAGCAACCTTAAATTTAAAATAGTGAGTGGGAGAGGGATATACGATAATATATCCCACGATCTCCGTTGTTAGTCCGAAAACGTGAGATTCAAAATACGCCTCAAGATGAATTTGTTTTCATCGCCCTACGGATGGTGTCCATTTTGGGTCAATATCAAGTTTTGATTCCAAGAGAATAGGGACTCTAGATGTATCTGGTGAATTGACCTACCTTGCGGTGGCACTCATTTGTTAAGTCCAAGGGTTTCGAAATAATAGGTCACACTCACAAAGATTGATTAAATATTAATTGAAATTCCTTAATCAAATCAAATGGTGGTTGGTTAATATAGGAATAAGACTTATTCTCATATATTAATCAATTGAGATTGTCTCGATCTATCATGCAAATACTTGACCTACCCTACGACGGCACTTATTTGTGGGATGTTAGATTTATGTGGCATAGTAATTCTCTTAGGTTTCAAATTCATTATTCATTGGTTCATGGTTCATGCATCATGTTTAATTTTATACCTAAATGATTGATAATTTTAATATGCGATTAATGAATTTTAAATGCATGTTTACTTTATTTTTTTCAGCCAAGGTTTCTCCAATATTTTCCAATCTCTAATGATAAATTAACGGGAGAAAATTATGTAAAATGGAAAAGTAACATGAATGCCATTCCTGTCTGTTAAGACCTAAAGTTTGTCCTGACGGAGGAGTGTCCTCCTGAGCCGGCCAGAAACTCTGGCCAAGCAGTGCGCGATGCCTATCAGAAATGGTTCGTGGCTAATGAGAAGGCCCGTTGCTACTTGCTAGCTGGGATGTATGAGGTTCTTGCTGTAAAGCATGAGCCTATAGCTACAACATCTACGATCGGATAATGGTGGAGAATACCTTGACAGAGACTTCGAGGAATTCTTAGTTGAGCATGGGATGGTATCCCAACTCACAGCCCCTGGAACACCACACAAAATGGTATTTTAGAGAGGAGAAATCGGACCATACTAGACATGATAAGATCTATATTTAGTTATAGTTCACTACCTAGTTCGTTCTAGGGATATGATTTGCAAACAACAATGTATATCCTTAATGTAGTTCCATCTAAGTCTGTTCCTAAGACTCCCCTAGAGTTTTGGAGTGGTCGTAAAGCTAGTTTATGACATTCAATATATAGGGGTGTCCAGTACATATGCTGAAGAATAAGACTAATAAGTTGCAGCCACGTTTACTGGTGTGCCTATTTGTAGGCTATCCTAAGGAGACTAGGGGTGGATTATTTTATAACCCTGAAGATAACAAAGTGTTTGTATCGACAAATGTTATGTTTCTAGAGGAGGACTATATGAGGGATTTCAAACCTCATAGTAAGGTGTTACTCGAGGAGTTACTTGCTGGTTCGACCAGCACGCCATCGTCAAAAACAGTTGATAAACACATAGCACCTTCGACATCTGAGCGTCAGATGCATGTTTGTCAGAATAATAAGCCACCTAGACGCAGTGAGAGGGTTTTACGACAACCTGATCGCTATTTAGGAGTTGGAGGCACAAGTTGTCGCTTCCAGTGATGGTTTAGATGATTCATTGTCCTATCATAATACAATAGATGATTCTGATAAAGAAGAATGGCTCAAAGCCATAGATCTCGAGATGGAGTCTATGTACTCTAACTCATTCTGGGAACTTGTAGACCAACCTGATGGGGTAAAACCCATAGGTTGCAAGTGGATCCACTAGAGAAAGAGGGGAGCAGATGGGAAGGTACAAATCTTTAAGGCTAGGCTAGTGGCCAAGGGTTATACCCAGAAAAATGGAGTTGACTATGAGGAAACTTTCTCGCTAGTAGCCATGCTAAAATCCATCCGCACTCTTCTATCAATTGCCGCATTTATGACTATAAGATTTTACAAATGGACGTCAAGACTGCATTCTTCAATGGCAATCTTGATGAGTGTATCTATATGGTACAACCAGAGGGGTTCATAGCCCAAGGTCAAGAGCAAAAAGTTTGTAAGCTGCAAAGGTCCATTTATGGACTCAAGTAATCATCTCGATCTTGTAACATAAGATTTGATACCACGATCAAGTCTTATGAATTTGAGCAGAATGTTGATGAGCCTTGTGTATACAAGCTCGTCATTGATGGGAAGGTGGTTTTTCTCTCATTTTTACGTCGTGTTAGTGTCCTAGACATGCCACGGGATCTCTAAGCGTGATTATTATGTGAATTAATCAAGAAAGTTGCATAATACTTACATTGATTTGGATGAGAAGTTTCAAACAAATTTCTTGTAGATGGAAGCTCCAAGCCCTCTTTTAGAGTTTCCAACACTTGGGTGAGTCTCCATATCACCTTGTTTCACTCCTTAATGTGCTAGCATACTTGAATTTTTGCAACAAAAATCCATGGAGAGACAATGAAGATCACGGTTTTTGAGCTTTTTGGAGAAGAATGAGATGCTGTGAATAGTAACTTGATATACTTCTAAAGTTGACCAAGTTAATTTATAGTGAGGTTGAGTGTTGGTATTGGTTTGAGTGTAGTATAAGCAAAGTCAAGCTTACTTTTAATAAATAAAACCCATGAATTAAGCCTAACTACTTCCATCACATGTCTAACATGTTGATGTAAGTAAAGTGGGTCCCACCACTTTTAAATTCCAAATTTAAGTCGGCTAACTCAACACGCAACTTCACTCGGGCCCAGGTTCGTTTAATTCCAAATAAACGAATTTATCGTTGCGACATAATTAAATCTAATTTAATTAAATAATAATGCCTAGCAAAATTATTACGAAAGTCGCTTACGAATTAATTCCAAATTAATTCGTTCGCTTGAATTAAAATCCAATTTTAATTCCGCGTTGAAATCCAATTTCAATTAATATATTCAATATATTATTTTAGCCCAAATAAATAAATTAAATAGTAAAATCCAATTTTAACTATTAAATTTATTTTGCCGATTAATTCTAAATTAATCGCGTTCTCTATTCTTCACGAATTAATACCAGATTAATTTTCTCTCTCTCATAATTAATCCCAGATTAATTCTGTTCGAGTCAAATGTCATCGGTGAATCTTTGGGAGGCGACCCAAGAGATCCCTGGATATGTTGCCAATGAATACGGTCATCAGACTATCCGAACACGTGCGTACCTCGTACCACGTTCTTACCGATTTACAAGACATGGTTGGCTTCTAGAAAAGCACCGTGCCTTCCAAATTCTCCAGAAATATTCGTTTAAGGAATATATAATCTATATCAGGCGTAGTATATATAGTATTGCGTATTACGATCCAGTATCGAATATCACATGCTAAGCCTGGGGCTGGAGTTGTGTCTGTCCCGTACGAAGAATATATTGGATCACTAGCAACTAGTCTCTTTATGATCGGAAAGTCATGACCTAGTCATACTTTCCTGATGGCTATAACAATATAGAGTACCAGTTCTGTATCCATGCGTGATCATCATCTTCATATGACTGAAGTGATACTTCCATCTTGACATCACACCCAATACACTACGATTCTCAGTATACCCAGAAGAGGCGTACACAGAACCTGTTAAAGCCCCAGACGACCAAAACCAAAGTATATTGATTGTCGCAAGTATTAGCGATGCAAGTCTTAGGTTACGACCATATACACCTACCCTGATTCGGATTCCCATAGACACATAGTCATACTACCAATGGGATTCCGATGGGTCTATCCAGAGCGAAGCTGTTCCAGTACCATCGGCAAACAGAACCTTCTATCACACTTGCATGAGTATCCAATACCCAAATATATGAGAACTATACCGTTAAGCTTCCATAACGCGCACAAGTGTAATAATAGCCTATTCCGTATTATCGATGTCCAGTCTCGATAATACTACGACTATGGATATTTAATGATTAAAACTTACGTGGATTAATATTGTCTCATATCTTATTAATCTGGTACTAATCATATTGAATTTTATCATTTATATATCCAGGTAATCTAATTACAAATGATAAAGGAGCAATTTCCTTTGTCACATAGTTAATTTTGTACAAGAACACCATGTTCTTTACAAAATAGTGATGTTATGGGTCATAATTATCAAAAGGATGTCGATTTTAGGAAATCAACATCTGGATCAGTGTTTACCCAATATGGTGGAGCCATTGTGTTGAGGAGTATAAAGCAATCTTGTATTGCTGACTCCACCCCAGAGGCTGAGCATGTAGCAGCTTGCGAAACAGTTAAGGAAGTAGTCTGGCTCCGGATGTTCTTGCGAGATCTGGACGTTGTTCCAGATATGGATAAATCACTCACACTTTATTGCGATAATAGTGGTGTAATGGAAAATTTCAAAGAACCAAGAAGCCATAAGAGGGGAAATCATATATAGTGAAAATATCATCTCACAGGGAGATAGTGTAGAGAGGATTATTCAGAATATTTAATTAAGAGTTTAATTAATATTTCGAGATTATTAGAGCTCGGAATCGTATATCCATTTGGTCCCCGTGCTAGTTCGATATATTATAGCAGATTAAATATAATTGGATAGTCCAATTATATACTAACTGTAAGCACTGCATTTTTTTGCATGAGCCCGATGATGAGCCTCATATGGAGGCACTACCTGAAAAGTTGCGGAAGTTGCGAAAAAATGAATGCCGTAAGGAAGGAAAACCTCTAAAATTAGTGTCTCATTGGATTCGGACTCACTAGCCAGCCTCGGGTTCACCCAGTCAGTTTCTATTTCAAACCTTAGCCTCAGACAAGCCCAAAACCCCATGCAATCAGCCCTTCAGCTCATCCACCCTCTGACAATACAGCCCAGTCTCGGCCCAAAACCCATGCAACCAATGCAACTCACGTGGACCATGCAGCCCATGCAATCCAAGCCCAAAACCCCATGCAATTCACATGTCCAAATCCCCTCATCAACATTTTCCAAATTAATGAGATTTGAGATCCCATCCTTACCAATCCAACAAGATTTGAGATATCCTCATCACCAGATTTGTGAGATTAGATTCCCAAAATAAATTGAGAATATATCTCCCAAATAAATGTGATTTGTTTCCTTATTTGGAGATCTCTTCCAATCATTATTAAAAGGGGGCCAAATCATCATCAAATGGAGACTTTGGACGGCAAACAACTTGAAAAACCCTAGAGACTCTTCTTTCTTCTTTGATCGGCCACAAACAAACAAAAAACACAAAGAAACCACCGAAAAACCAAAGCCACCAACAAACAACCAATAACCGAAAAACCAAAGCCCCAAAAAACAACCATAAACCGTGAAACCAAAGCCACTAAAAACAACCTCAAACCGAGATAAAAACAACCAGCCAAATCACCGAAAACAACAAGAAACAGTATCATAATCACCGAAAACAACCAGAAAACAACTAGCCAAAAGAGTGAAACCAAAATAACCAACAAGCACCGAAAAAACAACAAAAACCGAGACAAAAACACCAAACCAAAACCTTGAAACTGCAAGCCAAAAACAGTGAAACAGCAAGCCAAAAAACCCTGAAATAGCAAGCCAACCACCGAAAAAACAGCAACCAGAAAATAGCGAAACATAAACAGAAATAGCAAAACAGCAACCAGAAAACAGCAAAACGCTAGCAAAAATAGTGAACCAGCAACCAGAAACAGCAAATCAGCAATCCTTCCGGCGACGGCCCAACGTACTTTCGAGGAAGCAACTTAAAAGGTAAGACCTGAGGGCACCCTTACCATATTTATTTCTATAGTTCTGGACGCTGCCCGGATGGCTGGATGTGGAATACATCCAGCCGGGTATGCGAAGTCCTACATCAAAAACAGCCAAATCTTTGTCCACATCTCCTCTTTGGCATTTCGTTATTTATCTTTTTATTTATTTATTCACTTTTATCGTTATTTTATTTCGCCTTTATTTTGTTATTTATCTTTTTGTCTATTTATCATTATTTTATTACTTCGCCTTTATTTGTGTTTGTTCATGTTGATGATTATGTACGTTATTATCCCTTGTGGTATATCGGATGGAAACCCAGACGTAAATTCTATAGCCGAATCCGAATGGACGGTAGTGCGGTCTGTACTTGGGATACAACTCCACGTGCCACTCGGGAAATACTCGTATATGCGTAATTAACCCACTTTTTATTTGCTATTTATTTATTGACGCTTTTCCTACTTTTGACTGTTTATTATAATTTTCGTTATCGCATCTCGTATTTCTTAATTTAATATGCTTTTGGAACTATGTTATTGTGATTATTAATATTTATGGGTGTGCAAATTTGTGTTTATTTGAATTACTTTGCATGAACTGCATAAGACTTGGCTATACCATTGTGTGAACCCATCCATTATATTGGCATAAGTAAGGGACCATTCCAAACCCAACGGTTTGAGGTATTCCCTTGCGATGGGTGAGTGCGGCCTTAAACCTTTCCCAATTCACGCTGGGTGGCGACTCATTTAGTCTCTGGTATAGTCACCCGCGGGCTACTTTGTACTCTCTACGGGTTGCAAGCCCAACAGTGTCGTGGTCGCCGAGCATCATAGGCATAGCGGTAAACCCCACTTCGCTCCTACAGATGGCAACTCCACTGGGGATAGAGAATCAGCCCCGAAATAATGCCTTTTAGTGTCAGTGGCTTTGGCTTTGGTTACCCAAGTCTCATATATTTTGCATACCCTTCTTACCCCAATGGCGTCATGTATCGTCAAGTCACTTTCACTCAAGGCGGCGGATCGTTATGTGATGATAACCATCACTCATTCGCACGTACCCTAGGATATAAAAAATGTGCGCTCACTTGGTCGCTCGAACCCTTGAGTGGGGAGACCTAGTTGTGAGCAACCCTTCGCCGATGAGAGCCTTATCCATACCCTTGTAAGCCCATATACAAACCATAGTTATGTGTCCTATAGAAGCTACCCACCATGCTTGTGTTTGGGCCTATTATCATTTGGATCCATTTGGACCTCTCGTCATAGGATACGAACTTGTTGGGCCACTTAAATTGGGAGGAGTTTGTATCTTATGATGATTGGGCCAAAAGTTTTCAAATGGTGATGGACCACCTTGTGTTTGGGCCCCCTATCATTTGAAGTTATTTAGCCACCTTATCGCAAAAGTGTAAACCTGTTGGGCCTTTTCAACTGGGACAAGTTTACACCTCGCGATAATCTGATTCAACGCTTTAAAATGATAACATGCAAACTTGTATGAAAACTTTGATGGGCTTAGAAGGTCCAAACATGATCTGAATATGCCAAATGCATGAGTCTGATATCCGCACTGGCTTTCATCCATGAAGGGTACGCCTTGTTATGGCATATTCGTATACTTATGGATATCTCCAAGTTCATCCCTGCCACAACCGTGATTACCAGAGGGCCCAATTAGTCATTTCTAGACAATGGCACCATCCCCATAATAGGCTTAGTCAATTTTGTAAATGGGCGGTCTTTGTCTTTTACCGATGAAAAATGAATGAGGTAGCCAAGGTTCAACCATGTAGTGTAGGAGAGAACGATTTTGTACCCCATATTGGTGCATAAAATGAGCCAAACCTAGGGCAGAAATGGACTTACCACGAGTGTGGGAGGAATACAGTCGGAAGGATATATGTTGTTTTGATAACCGCATGCATCTCATGCATACACGCATCATGCTGACCCTTTGTCTTAAAAGCTATCATAGATATCCGTTGGGTTAGAGAAGAAGGAAGACTTGTCAAGAAGAGGTTAGTAAGCATGGATGCGTCAGGCAATAAAGATTCCCACATGGATCAATTGGAGACCAACCTCACCAACATTACTGAGCAGCTACAAGCATTGACCAACGCTATGGCTAGTTTGACAGTACCCTGCACAGTGGGAACATAAATTAATGAGGATGGAAGGCGTGAGGACCCCCCGAATAGGGTGAGCGAAGAAATCCCTGTTTTTGATGATGACATGGCTGAATATGCCGTGGGAATGATAGTCGGGCCTCAGACATAGCTACAGAAACTCAGAGAACAAGTAGAGTCAGTTACCTGCAAGATGAAGGGAAAATATAAAGATCTATTAGACTATGATGCGATGACTTTCAAAGAACAGTTGCCTCCTCAGTTTAAAATGTCTGACTTGGCCAAGTTCAATGGAAACGGAGATCCTAGGGTCCATCTCCGACAATATGTTTCAGGGATGAGTTCAGTGGGTTTATAGAAGCGCCATATGGAGAAGATGTTTGGGATGTCACTGGAAGGGGAGCCCATAGTATGGTATAATGGCCTGGAGAAAAAGGTCAGGGATGACTAGAGGGCATTAGCGGAGGCCTTTCTGAACCAATATGTCACGGATATGGAGATAGACTTGTCGCTCCGTGACCTAGAAAACACCAAACAGAAGCAAGAAGATACCTTCAAAGATTTTGTGGATCGCTGGAGAAGCCAGCTCTTGAAAATACAGACACCCCCATGTTGGACAATTATGACCCATAGCATCACTATTTGTAAAAGACATTGTGTTTTTTGTACAAATTAACTATGTGACAAATGAAATTGCTATTTTATAATTTTGTAATTGGATTACTTGGATATATATAAATGATAAAAGTCCATATGATTAGTACCAGATTAATAAGATATGAGACAGTATTAATCCACGAAGGGTTTGATCATTAAATATCCCTAGTCGTAGTATTATCGAGACTGGACATCGATAATACGGAAAGACTAGTATTACACTTGTGCGCATTATGGAAGCTTAACGACATAGTTCTCATATATTTAAGTATTTGATACTTATGCAAGTGTAATAAGAGGTTCTGTTAGCCGTTGGACCGGGAACAGCTTCGCCCTGGATAGACCCATCGGAGTCTCATTGGTAGTATGACTATGTGTCTATGGGAATCTGAATCAGGGTAGGCATATGTGGTCTTAACCTGAGACTTTCATCGCTAATACTTGCGACAATCAATAAGCTTTGGTTTTGGTCGTCCGGATCTTTAACAGGTTCTGTGTATGCCTCTTTTGGGTTTACTGAGAATCGTAGTGTATTGGGTGTGATGTCAAGATGGAAGTATCACTTAAGTCATATGGAGATGATGATCACGCAGGATACAAAACTAGTACTTTTAAATGCAGCAGCTATCGGGATAGTATGACTAGGTCATGATTATCCGATTATAGAGACTAGTTGCTGATGATCCGATATATGCTTCGTATGGGGTAGACACAATTCGAGCCCCAGGCCTAGCATGTGACATTTGATACTGGATCAAATTACGCAATACATAGTATACTACGCCTGATACAGATTATATATTCCTCGTTGAATGGGTGGACCCTAAAGTGGCTAGAATCATGGAAAGAATAAAATACGAGCCGAGCACAAGTTTGAGTATTAGAGGAGCACTGCCAGATTTCAAGGGACATACCACTAAGAGAGGATTAGGGTATGAATCCGATGGGAATGAACCGAAGAAGAAGAAGAGAGGGATGAAGCTGATGGAATACTTTGTGAAAGCCACAGGGTATCAAGGAGAGCCTGAACCCGTAAAAGTCAATGGGATCGTAGTACCAGGATCTGAGATCTTCAAGGATGTGATGGACAAAGAACCACAGGAAGTTGCAAAAGAGGAAGATAAATGGGAAGAAGAACTACTGCAGTTGGAGAATCTGACGGTTGAAGAAAGCAAGAAGACGGAAGAAGATAAGGCTGCAGATGACGAAGATATTTATTTTCCTGACTTATTTGATTGTAATCCTGCATATATTAATAATAAAGACATTGATTTTACTTACTTGTTCGAGTCTTTTCCTGTTAGTCCACATCATAACATGCATGACATTAGCATATTTGACATTGATTCAACAAAGAAAAATGCATTTAATCTTGGTACATGTAAAACCCCCAAGGAAATTTTAATTGCAAGTGAGGTTACCTCTGATGAGCGGAAAGAACTAGAGAGAACATTAATAAAATATGTAAAAGTATTTGCCTGGTCCTATGAAGAAATGCCAGGGGTGGACAGGGGTATTGCCCAGCACACGATACCAACTTATCTGAACATGAGACCAGTAAAACAGAAGCTCCGAAGAATGAGACCAGAATTGGCCAAAAAGGTTAAGGAATAAGTTAAGAAGCAGGTCGATGTGGAGTTCTTAGAGGTGGTGACGTACCCTGAATGGTTAGCCAACATTGTGTCGGTACCGAAGAAAGATGGAAAGGTCAGAATGTGCGTGGATTATAGGGACCTCAACAAAGCTTGTCCAAAAGATGATTTTCCCCTACCTCATATAGACGTGTTGGTTGATAGCGCGAATTTATCTGCTATGTACTCATTCGTTGATGGATTCTCGGGATATAATCGGGTCCTCATGGCCGAAGAAGACAAGCATAAGACTATATTCATCACTGAGTGGCATACATATTGTTACAAGGTGATGTCGTTTGGACTTAAGAATGCAGGAGCCACCTATCAATGGATGGCCACTATATTATTCCACTACTTGATGCATAAGGAGATTGAGGTATACGTGGATGACATGATGGTTAAGTCAGAGACGAGGGCCGAACATATAGAAGCGCTGGAAATTCCTTCAAATAGTCGATAAGTACAACCTCCGACTCAACCCCAAGAAGTGTGTGTTTGGGGTAACATCCGGAAAGTTGTTAGGGCATACGGTAGGAATGGGAGGGATAGAAGTGGACCCAGAAAAGATCAAGGCAATTATCGAGATGCCTGCACCAAAGACAGAAAAGGAAGTTAGAGCTTTCTTCGAGAAAATCCAATATATCAGTCGATTCATTGCCAAGCTAACATTAGTATGTGAGCCCATCTTGAAGCTATTGAGGAATGACCAGCCTGTGGAGTGGAATAGGCAATGTCAAGAAGCTTTTGACAAAATCAAAGAATACTTGGTTAAACCGCCCGTATTGAGAACCCCCAAGGCCGGACAAACCCTTGGTGTTGTATTTGGCCATAGAATCTGAAGCGCTGAGGTCGATGATGGTACAGGCAGATGAGACAGGGGTGGAACATGCAGTCTACTACCTCAGTAAAAAGATCCTTTCGTATGAAGCCCGCTATCAAGAGGTGGAAAAGATCTATTTGGCGGTGCTATGGGATTCTTGAAAGTTATGTCATTACTTCCAATCCTATAAGATACAAGTGGTAGCAAATGAGAATCCCCTAAAATACTTACAGTCAATACCTTCACTGGTGGGGAAATTGGGCAGATGGTTGGTGTTACTGACGGAATTTGATATAGAATACCTCACTTCTAAGGTAATTAAGGGGCGAGCAGTAGCGGAATTCTTGGCATTGCAACCTATAGAAGGAGATCAGTATAAGTTCGAATTCCCAGATGATGAAGTTCAAGCCATAACGGTCCAGGGGTGGAAAATGTATTTCGACAAGGCGGTGAATTACAAATGAGCTGGAATATGAATTGTGATAGTAACCCCCGAAGGAGAAACCCTACCTATGGCCAAAAGGTTGACGTTCATAGTAACCAACAACATGGCAGAATATGAAGCATGTGTCTTTGGATTGAAAGCCCTAATAGCCCTAGGAGTTAGGGACGTAGAAGTTTATGGAGACTCAATGTTGGTAGTTCGATAGATGCGAGGGGAATGGGAATTGAAGGAAGACCAGTTAAGACCCAACCTACTCCATCTCAGGAAGTTGACACAGGCTATCCCCGACTGTAAATTCCAGCACTTGCGACGAGAAGAGAACCAAATGGCGGACGCATTAGCCACCCTAGCAGCAACTTGGGAAAACCCTGAAAAACTGGTAATGAGACCCATTGTGCTAACAACAGCTAGCAGACCCAGTTATGAGATAGAAAGAATCGTGGAAGTAGAAGTCAACGATGGAAATGTTGGAAATTATGACTCATAGCATCACTATTTGTAAAAGACATGGTGTTTTTGTAAAAATTAACTATGTGACAAAGGAAATTGCTCTTTTATCATTTTGTAATTGGATTAATTGGATATATAAATGATAAAAGTCCATATGATTAGTACCAGATTAATAAGATATGAGACAGTATTAATCCACGAACAGTTTAATCATTAAATATCCCTAGTCGTAGAATTATCGAGATTGGACATTAATAATACGGAATAGACTAGTATTACACGTGTGCGCGCTATGGAAGCTTAACGACATAGTTCTCATATATTTAAGTATTGGATACTTATGCAAGTGTGATAGGAGGTTCTGTTAGTCGTTGGATTGGGAACATCTTCGCTCTAGATAGACCCCTCAGAATCCCATTGGTAGTATGACTATGTGTCTATGGGAATCCGAATCAGGATAGGTGTATGTTGTCTTAACCTGAGACTTGCATCGCTAATACTTGCAACAATCAGTATACTTTGGTTTTGGTCGTCCGGAGCTTTAACAGGTTCTGTGTACGCCTCTTCTGTGTATACTAAGAATCGTAGAGTATTGGGTGTGATGTCAAGATGGGAGTATCACTTCAGTCATATGGAGATGATGATCACGCAGGGATAATAAACTAGTACTCTTAAATGCTGCAGCTATCGGGATAGTATGATTAGGTCATGATTATCCGATTACAGAGACTAGTTGCTAGTGATCCGATATATGCTTCGTACGGGGCAAACACAATTACAGCCCTAGGCCTAGCATGTGACATCCGATACTAGATCGTATTACGCAATATATTGTATACTATGCCTTACAGATTATGTATTATTCGTTGAATATTTCTAGAGAATTGGGTAGGCACGGTGCTTTCCTAGAAGCCAACCATGTCTTGTAAATCGGTGAGAACATGGTATACGGTACGCACATGTTGGATAGTCCGACAACGGTATTTACTGCCAACATATCCAGGAATCTCTTGGGTCACTTCCCAAAGATTCACCGATGACATTTGACTCGAACAGAATTAATCTGGGATTAATTATAAGAGAGAAAAATTAATATGGGATTAATTGTGGCAAGAATTTATCTGGGATTAAATTCGCATAGAAAAGAGAACGCAATTAATTTGGAATTAATCGGTAAAATAAATTTAATTGTTAAATTGGATTTTTCTATCTAATTTATTTATTTGGGCTAAAATAATATATTGGATATATTAAATTGAAATTGGATTTCAATACGGAATTAAAATTAGATTTTAATACAAGCGAACGAATTAATTTGGAATTAATTCGTAAGCGACGTTCGTAATAATTTTACGAGGCATAATTATTTATTTAAATTGGATTTAATTATTTAGCGACGGAAAATTCGTTTAGTTGTGTGTTGGAGAAGCCAACTCAAATTTTGAATTTAAAATGGTGGGACCCACTTTACTTACATCAACTTGTCACAAAGTTGATGGAAGTGGTTGAGCTCATTTAATGTAACTTTTCACACAACCCAAGCTTATTTAACAAGTTTTGTTTTTGGAAAACATAACACTTGCTTTTTGTTTTTGAAACAAGACATCACAAACTTCATCTCTCTTCTTTATCTCCTTGGCCGAGAGCCTTCTTCTCTCTTTAGAAATTTTTGTTGCAAAAATTTCAAGCTTTCTAGCACATTTAGAGTTGATTAAGGTGATAGGGAAACTCACCCAAGAGTTGGAAACACTCTACAAAGCTTGGAGCTTCAACATAATCAAAGGAATTTTTGAAATCTCCAAACCGATCAATGTAAGTCTTCCGCAACTTATCTTGATTTATTCACACACAAATCATTGTTTAGAGACATTGGGCATGTGTAGGATACTAACAACGGTATCAAAGCCAATCTAAACATGATTTGAATTCTAGGGTTCATGACTTTAATTTGGGTATTTTTGCTTGGAGCATGATTTTTCAAAATTGGTTGTTTGGTTGTGATTAGATGATGATAACTAAGGGTTGTGCATCATTGGATTTGAGAAAAATTGATTAGATTAATTTTCCCCAAAAATCCTCACTTGGCCGAATGTAACCCTAGGTGTGCTCATGGTGATTTTTTGAATTTGACAATTGGATGTGTTAAATGGCATGAAATTGAATGTTAATTGTTGATTTAATTGGATTGAAATCAAAATTGGATGTTAATTTCATGTGTTTGCCGTGAGTTTGAGCATGTTGTTGGATGAATTGATTTTGCCTCAATTTTGTGTTGGACATGAATTTGAGAATTAAACATGATTAATTAGATTAATTGATATTTTGCAAATATTAGATTAATTAATTAATTGTGCCTATTACACTTTAATTGGATTAATATGTAATTTGGAATAATATATTAATTTAATTTGTTGTATTTGGGATAATGAGCTTGGTTGGGCCAAGTATGGTTTTGGACAATTGGGTTGGATCCAATTGGGCCTAAAAGCATTTCCATAAAGTCCAAATATGACTATTGGGCCTTTAATAATTTAATTGGTCCTAATGGGCCTAAATTGATTTTTGGCATATGGTGATTCCTAATTGGGCCTTGGCATTTTGGGTTTGATTCATAATGGCCAAAGCCCATGCCTAAAGAATTAATTGAAAGCCCATTGGACTTTAATTAAATTGGCATTGGATCCTATTTGGGCATTTGAGACCCAATTGGATTGCATTTGGAATCCAAGTCTAAAAGGCACTATTAAAAGTGTAATTGTTTAATTTGGAATTAAACACGAATTAGTATTGGATACAATTTGAATTGGATTTAAAATTGTAGTTCGATATAATTCAAGAATACTTACTTTGAGTATTTATTCTTAAACGAGTTGGACTCGCGCAAATCAAATCGTTGTATGAACATTTGATGGTTATTAATCAAAGATTAATTAATTGAATTAGATTGATTGTCAGCAAGCTTTGTGTGAATACTTGGATGTATTTGTATGAATAATTTATATCGAATGGATATTAGATAGGTGGGAGCAACTTTGGAAATTGTTGTAAATTTGAAATTTATTAAATTGGACCTGTGTGTCCAGCCTTTCACCTCCTTATCTCTTTGTATTTCTATTCTCACCAATTCCCCTCAATGTAAATGAGGTTTATTTTAGTGTTATGTAATTGGGTAGAAGAATGTAAAGTGCTAGCGGGAGAGAGGAAATAGAGAGATTTGTTCTAGGAACAAATTGTATTATATATCCATCCGCATATCATTATTAATTTATCGCGCCTTATTATGCTTTTAGAATGCATGTTTAAGGGTATATGATGAGACCTAATCAAAGATAATAAATTGGTTGCCAATTTACGCGAAAAACCCTAACTTTAATATTAAGTGTTTTCCTTCCATTGAGTGGTTTTCTTTCAAGATCCAAGATTGAATTTGATTTGTTGGCCAAAGTCAAGATCACTGTCCATCACGGATGTGTTTGAACCACGAAAGCTTTGTTATATATCGCATGTCTTGGGAAGTTATGACTTGTTGGCCAAAGTCAAGGTCACTTCTGTACATCGACTTGGATTACGAAGCTTTCCCACTGTCAATGGGTCACGCTTAACTGGAATCATTAAGCTTGTTGAGCCAAAACCAAAGCTTAGTTGATTCAGAGGAAAGGGTTAGGAAATATATTGGATATATGTTTTGGACTATGAGGTCCACCTACCGGATCTTAGAGATCTACCTAGTTAAGTTTCATACAGCTTGTTGGCCAAAGTAAAGGTTGTGTGTTATTTAACGGGATCCTAGCCCACTAGGAAACTGGGTTTCCCGAGGGTTAGAGGCTCACCGAAAAATAGTGGGAGGCCAATATTAAATTTGTAATTTTGTTTAATACTTGCTAAAATACGCTCTTTTAATTATTTATCGTAATTATAAATATATATTAGTTGGACTAATATCTTTTATTGCTTTCATTGAACAGTTAGACTGTACAAGACATTATTCCAC